>BMAO01037670.1:0-196430 GCA_019973975.1 Trichonephila clavata | reverse complement strand
TAAGTATTTAGACTTATATTTTTGATTCACTTATATTTAAAAATTCTATTTTAAAAAGCATTAAAATAAAATTTATTTCTTCAAGTACTAACAATGGACGTCCATAAAGTATTTTTGTAGGTTCTTCGCATATTTCTAAAACATTTTCATGAAAACTATCATCTTAATTTTTATAAAATGTTATAGCGGGAGAGAATGTACATTGCTCAAAAGAATTAGGGGAGCACATGATTTTAACTAAATTACACAATATTTTTTCTTGTAACTGACGTAAAACGAAATACCCAAAGTGTAAATTGTAATAGTAAACATAAGAAAACTTCTGTGATGTACTTCTCTATTATTTTTTTAATGCTTCCAAACACAGTGCGTCGTGCCGCAAAGAACATAATTCTGACTTTTTTTAATTAAAAAAAAATTACTTTCTTAATGCTTCTGAACGCTGTGCTTCGCGTTAACAGCCAAAAAAATTATCTTGTTTCTCAATACATTCAAACCAAGCGCTGTCCGCACAAAACCCAAGAAAACTCTCTCTTCTTGGTGCAGCAGACCTCGCCTAGGGCGTCGAGCTAAAAACAAAGGAACTCGCTTTCCTTAGCACCAAATTCATTCCAGCGCTTCGCGCTCCAAAACGAGAGACTCTCCTGATCCCTCACCGTCTTGTCTCCCTCAAAATAGCAAACCACCCTCGCTAATGCGGAGAATTGCGTCAAACATTCTATAATCTACTACCAACAGCAGCCAGACACTACAACTTCATATGCGAATGAACATCAAAAACTGTAAAAAAGATATAAGAGCGGAAATCGTGATTTCGTTGAAGCTGTTATTTTTCGTTTTCTCATTCGTGACACTAAGCATTTCAGCTCTTGTTTGAGAATAGGTGACTGGCAAATGTCACGAAAACGTTATCAACCATAATCCATGACCTGGCGTATTACCGGAAGACTGGAAATCGGGACAAACACAAAGAACTGTAGCGGACGCTTTTGAAGTGACAAGATGGGTGATTGTTTGCAAGACTGTAAAATTGATTCTCTAATAATTTCGACATGTTCGACGGTGGCCAGGACAATGTCACCCACTTGATACCGAAGGATATATTGACCAATATATCATGTTAGCAGCCTGCTCATGAAGACAGAACAGCCAATGCAACCGAGATTCAAACATAGCTTCTTTTGGTTAAAAGATGAAAAATTTCAAACTGAACAAACTGATGCGGGTGCTCTGTATGCTAATATGTATTCCGTTGACCTCAAGATACCATGAAACCTGAAGAAAATGGGCTGCTGAGCATCGAGATTGGATGCAATGTAAGTGGAAACAAGAGCAGTTTACGGACGAACCCCGATTCAGTGTGACACCAGATATGTTTGGTATGGTGAGAAAGGGTACTAAAATAACCTATATTTGTTCAGGAAAGATCACATTATAGACTAGATGGTTTGATGGTATGGACTGGAATCGACATAGGCAAACGTAATGACTTGCAAATGAATCGGAAGGGAAATTTAGCAGCTTAAAATTGGGTCGATATCCTGAAACCTCATGTCGTACCTTACTCTGCGACCATTGGTGGCTCCTTTCTTTAAATGCAGAATAATTTCAGCTTATTTTCATTATTTTTTGTAACTCTTTCTGCATTGTACAGCGCCATAAATAACCATATCAGCAGTGGAATAACGGATAATATTAGGGCCCCCCTTCAAAGTCAGGTTTTGTGACCCAAGCCGGATCTTACAAAGGATACGTACTTGGCGTCAGTCAGATTTTGGTCCCCTAAAGTCCTGCTCCAGCCCCCTCCCCCCCCCTAAATGCGGAGGTGAAGTTTACGCTACTGCCTATCAGCATTATTTACAAGGGGTGATCAAATGAAAAGGTACGAAACGACATAAAAATGAAACAGTTAAATATTTGCATATTCCGCCAAGGGAGAATGTAGCGAGACATCTCGGGATGCCATTGGAGACTCTGACTGGGATCGGATCATGCGCGGGTGCCCGCATGCGCAGGAGAGAGCAAAGGCTCTTATAAAAAGCGGCGTCCAAATGATGCGAGCACAGAATTACTCGAGCACAGAAAAAGCATTAACTCCGATGTGTACTGTGAGACACTCCGACGCCTACGCAGGTCCATCAAGAACAAAAGACCGGGGCTGCTCACGGAGGGTGTGGTTCTGCTCCATGATAACGCGCGTCCACACGTCTCCAGAGTCACACAAATGGAACTGGACAAGTTCCAATGGGAGACGTTGGACCATCCGTCCTACAGTCCGGACATGTCACCCTGCGATTTCCATGTTTTTGGTCCACTGAAGAAACACCTGAAAGGAAAGCGCTTCAACTCGGACGACGTACTCAATGACACTGTGAAGGACTGGGTCTCGTCACAGCCACAGGAATTCTGGGAACAAGGAATCCTGCGGCTTGTTCATCAGTGGGATCGTTGTGCTCAGGCGTATGGTGTATATTTTGAATAAAGTCTATATTTGTACCCACCGTGTCGTTTCGTACCTTTTCATTTGATCACCCCTTGTATTTATATATTTTTACGGAATTCTACTTCTTATGTATTCATTAGTTTCCATACCAAGTTTAAAACCATTATGATTGATATTAAGAAAGCTACAAGCGCCTTTGTGAATAGTGTCAAATTTAAAAAAAATCGTCTCCTACATGTAAGATTGTGTGAATACGCGTATGTATGCATGTGTGTGCGTTGTGCTCCACTATTGTTCATTTCAAATGTCAAATAAACTATCCTTGATACTATACAAATTTAAATAAATATATTTCATTACATTTTAAGATAATGAAACAAATGTTATATTTCTGAAATAATAAAAATACTGTTTCTTCTTGGATTCCAAAAATTCTAAATAACTTCCATCACTTTTCTTCTGATGACAAATGATGATGAACTTCTCCCATACGTTACTCAAAACAATATTTCAAAGAACACCATCTGCACACAAAAAAAAACATAAAAATAATCAGAACAATCATTAAAACTACTGGAAACGGTACTAGGATTATTAATCGTATCCGCAAAAGAAACTTTTTAATGATTATTTCAAATAATAAATTACTTCCGAATAAATTACTTTTCTAATCCTTTTATTTATTTCTTCCATTTTTTTCTCTATTCTCTAATGATGTCTCTAGAAATAGGATTTAATATCTGTTTCAGAACTCCCTTGCAAAAATGTATGTCACAGTACTACCTTTTAGTTTCTCTATATAATGAACATTATTTTTTCTTTTGATTTTGAGAAACAACTGGAAAAAAACATGGGAAGACTCATATTTCATAGCATTTTTTGTAGAAAATAATAATGTTAATAATCCATTTCTTCCAGGAACATAGTAATATTTCAGGAATTTAGCGGAAAAGACTTTTTTATAAGCTGATTGCCAATTAAACTATACTTTTATTAATCTAAATAATAATTCAAAGAACTTTTGAAGTTTTTAAATATCTAAACCTTCTGTATATTATTATTATTGTTGCTGTTGTTTTTTACTTATGAGTTTTTTAATAATTATTTCGAATATCCCCGTTAGAAATGTATCATTTGTATGCAATACATTGTTTTCAATTAAATCAATTCTCATTTTTTCATTTAATGTGCTTTAAATTATATTAACCCTCTTAACTGCCGATTGAAAAGCTAAGAAACTCATCCCCAGTGCCACCTTCTTTTGCACGGGCGCTCGTTGTTTCGCGGTTTATTGGGGATGGGATGGGGAGGAGAAGAAGCGTGTTTTTCAACCTAAAACTTTTTTTATTTTCGCTTTAAAAAAAGGAAAAAGAAAAAAAAATGAAACGAACATACAAAATTTAATGTCTAGATTACAACATAAAAAAATATCACTTATCCACTGTGCGATATATCCTTAAACATAGTGACACACATAAACCAACATCCCATTCAATTCATTGAGAGCGTACAAAAATACCTAATTGTCAGACTTATTCGTACAAAAAAATTAAAAAGCTCCTATTACACACGGTAAGCGAAAATGAGAGCAAATAGATTATAGAAAAGAGCACACTGAAACGAAAACACAAAAAAATCTGCTTAGCTATGAAAATTCATCTTTCCTGGAATATGCCCTTTCAAATTTTCCTCCACCTTTTCTCCGAAATAAGTAAATTCTTTAGAAGCATTGCCAATGTCATTTTATTGTATACCAAAGTCATAAGACCAAAATCATACCAAAGTCCTCCATTGAAAAGACGAATATACACGTCCGGAGTACTAAAGGCACTAGCTTAGCAGGACGTGTAAACACGCCCGGGGGATTTAAGAGATTAATATATAAATATGAAGTAAATATTAGGGCGTATAGCTTTAAATTTTCTTGCATATTATTCAATGTATTGTCAGTATAATAGATGCAGTTGGATTTGGTTCCACCAAAGCTTTCAGAGCATCATTTTTCACAGATGTTTTGGGACATCCATACGCTTAATTTTGTAAGGAAAAACAAACAGACCAAAAGTTTTTAAATTAACGCTGCGCTTTTAGATCGTTAACTGTATTCTCCCCAAATGCTTGGGTTATTTTGCGTGCAGTTCTTGCAGCATTACCAAGTTATTATTGATATAAAAATTACCCTATTATAGATTGAATTCATACTTTATGAAATTCAAAACATATTACAAAATAGAAAACTTTGGAGAAAATCTCTTTGCCGAAATGTGACTCTGACAATGTACAATGCAATTATAAACGAGGTTTTGCCATTAACACAAGCATAACCAAAAAATAACGAAGATCGTTCACACGTGAAGAATATTTGACACTACTTATGCACCAACCTAATACATCATGCTTTTTGCACTTTTTCAATTGTCTTTCATACATTTTATTAAAGCTTTAAGAAGTGTACTTTCAAACCGAAAGATTTCCTTCAATATTTAATACATAGATCAGGGATAGCCAACCCGCGGCACGGTGAAGTTGTAACAGTGGCACGCGAAAAATTAATAAAATAACATTAAAAAATTGAAAAAATAATAATGAATTTTTTTTTTTATAATTTAATTGAAATGTGGTTGTTTTAGACAAAAAAATTATTTTAAATAAGTGAGTTATAATTGAAATTTGCGTGAAGAGAATTCATCTTCATTGTTGTGCGAGTTGGCTTTCCAAAGCTTTTTTCACTCGCGAAATTCTGGCGTATTTTAAAATATCCTTAAGAAAACATTGGACTGCTCAGTGAGTACTGGCTTTTCTAGAATGAAGGCAGGTTATGTGGTTTAGCTTTTCTTACCGATATATGGGACATTAAAATAATATAAATTTAAGACTACAGAGAAAAAAGGTTGTACTTTTCCAACCGTAATTGGTAATATACCTTCTTTTTAAACAAATTTTGCTTTTTTTTTTTTTAGATTTTTTTGGAAAAAAATTAACTTATTTCACATCAATGCAGGAACTATCTATCAAAGTTAATAGTGATTTGAGTTGTGATAGATTTAAAAATTAATACCTATTTCTCCAGGATTCTTTCAGTGCTAGGTTTGATGGTTTTCAAGATGATCAAAAACTGCATATCTTTTCACAAATCCTTTTTAAATTGCTGAGCAAAATGTTAATTGTTACCCACCTGAAATCCAAATCAAAATTATTGTAAACAGCACCATACTACACAGGAAAACAAGTAAAAGGAATTATATTGAATTTTGAAAATTTGTGTGCTAACAAGCAATTTTTCAAATTTGCACGATTTGGCTGTCAGATATTGTTGTAGATTTGAATCATCATACGTTTGTGAACAAATGTTTTCTTTTATGAGCATAACAAAATCAAAATATCGTTCAAAATTAACTGAACTGATTAACAATAAAATTAATTTTGTGCTTTGGTCTCATTTATTGCATTGTTTTTAAATTTCCACTACTTAGACTTGGATTAAAAATGTGCTTTTTCGGTAGAGGTTGTTTGTAATAAGCATGTCTGCAACATTTTTTCACCTTTTTTATTTGTTCGAAAAGTTGGAAGTGGCACATTAAATTATTTTTTTATCTGAAAGTGGCACTCTTCCTAAAAACGTTGCCAACCCCTGACATAGATAATTATACTTCATGGTTATTATTTGCTAAAATATGCTTCTTGTGCAATATAAAAAGTTACAAAAATTCATCAACAAATATCATTATACAACAAACCAAATCATTGTATAAAATTCACGACAATCACATGACATGTTCTCTATTGAATGGGCTAAATTCATGTGACGTCATTGTCACATGATAACTATAATCACGCGTTTCCAGCGAATCAGTTCAAGCGCTATGCTGTGAAAAATATTTTTAAAAAAATGTTTCTATAAAAAGCAAAGTTGGCAACAGTGAAGCGAATAAACTGATTGGCTGAAAATACTTGACTGCATTTATCATATAACTGTGACGTCACATCAATTTAATCCATTACTACGAATCTTTATCGAAGTTAATATTGAAAAAATTTTAAAGTATGAATTTTTTTTAGGCTATTCAAATTTTTAACGTATATGTTTTGGGTATTTATGTACTATACCGTCAACCCACTTTGACAAATTTAAAGATCTCGCCAAATAAAAAAAAAATAATGCCAAATGCTATCATTATAATTATTGAGCCAAATATGCGCATAAAAGTTTCCACTATTGGCTGAATATTGCAGCATTTGGAGAAGTTATTTTTATTTGATGAATTTGGGTAGACGGGATAATGCACGACAAACATATATGTATATATATTTTTAATGTTCTAAAATCATCCGACTCCTAATTGCCCTAATAACAAATCCCTCATTTTCAATCTACGGTTTCTGAATGTCATTCATCAAGACTTTAGAAACAAAATATAAATGCAGTTTCTGAAAATTGATATTTTCTATTACATGGAGATTTCTTTAAAGAAATACTTTGAACAAATATAACACAGCAAAATAAAAGTAATAAACCAAAGCATGTATAAAGTGTCTGATATATGTATCTTAAAAATAACAAAACGATCTAAAGTCTCAAAATATCGGGTAATCTAAATGATTACGATATAAGATTCAAATTTAAATTTGACAAAATTTTATTTTTAAAGTCTCGACTCGGCAAAGGAACGAAGCGGAACAAAAATAAAAATGTAATTTACACTTTTTCTTTATTTTGAAACAAGCTGTAATTCCGTACAATTTAAATTGAAGATTTTATCACTTAATTGAAACTCCCATGCCTTTAACGTGTATTTCGCATTTGTGAACATGAAACAAATAACTTCTCCTACATCGAGATGCTTTCATCAATTCTTTTTTTTTCTTTTTTGAACAAAGAAAAATATCTTACAACCGTTTATGAAACAAACGTTTCATGTTAATCAATACCTTTCTTTCTTACAGACAAAAAAAAGAAAGAAAGAAAAATCATCAGGCATTTGAGGTAATGAAGTAATAACTGTCACGGAAAGTTTAATCAAACTGTCAAAATTTAGAAACACTATATTGTGTTCAAGCACGTGTTGTTTTAATCTGATCTTTCTTCTCGTGCATTTTAGTTTCTTTATTTTTAACAAAGAAAAAGAAAGAACTGTTTAATACATTACTTTTGAATCGTGAACATGATTCTTTCTTTTCCCCCCCAATTTTTGCCTTTATTTCCGTATCAAGAAATGATTTAGGCTGTACACGTATAAAAGACGAGGCAGATTTAAGTTACGATACGGTGAATTTCTGTGTAAGCAATTTAATTATTTCTTCATTAAGTAAGTTTGTGAAGATAATAAGTGACAAGGCTTGTCAAGGCGATGTCTTTTTATATTAGTTCGTTGATTACAATGAAATGGAAGATAATCACTGAATGGCGGCAAATTATAACAGTGTTGTTAAGCCTAATTATTATTATCCCTTAGGTTTTTTACGTAATAAGTGATTAAATAAATGAATAACGTGGACATTATATCGATTACTTTTTTAGAAACAGAAATGATCTTTCTTTTCTTTATGTAAGCCATAAATGATCTTCTAAAATCATACTGCAGCTTACTTTACAATATGCTAATGCATGGTATAATTGCCTTTTCTTATTTTATTAAAATTTAGTCTTTGTAGTTAATCGTTGATCAGTGAAATAATTATATCGCAGTTTTAACATTGCTTCGATTTTTCATCAGTAAAAATAGAATGTACCGATTTTTTTTATCATGTGTCGTAATGCAATATGCTTTGTACAGTTTCCTTGTTAAGTACTTTTTTTAGATTCGATATATGTTAACTTGAAAAGAAAAAGTATTATGTTTCGCTCCCCCAATGTCATCGTTTTTCTCACAGCTGCGAGTTGTCATGTGATATATGAAGGGGGGGGGGCAAGAAAATGCATATAAACAAGTAAATTCTCTGAAACAAGTTAATCCTTCGTAAACACTACATTCCAAAAATTTCGAAAAAAAATTTACGGAAAGGCGTATATATACGCCAGGGGCAATTAACGCATCGTCTGAGCGTGGCGTATGTACTTTAAAATGCTCAAAAAAATGAAAAACTTTTTTGAAATTATCGCTTTAAGTTTGACGCTTTCTTATAGCATATGATAAAACAAGATTTCATGTGTGTGTTCCAAAACTCCTTAATAATTTTTAAACTTAATAATTGCATTATTTGTATTCTTATGTTGGAACCTTAACTTTATAGCCAAAATTGTTAGAAAATTACTTCTAATATTCTTTTTATTTTAATTAATTTTAATTTAAAGCTGTTTTCAGAAACAAAAATGACTCAATACATCGCTATAAAATTTTACTAATAAGCTTTATCTCAAAACCTATGATGCTTTTCGTTGGCACCTCTGGTGCCAATGAAAAGCGTCCGTGCCGATGGACAAGTCCATTTTAAATATCTGTAGAGTGCTCACAATCTTTACGTTAGCGTGGTGTCAACCCAGGTATCGTCATCTTCAAGTAACTGTGGTTGAAAATTACGAGGCATTTCACCTAGAATTCTCATGTGGCTTAAATAGGTGTTTATTAATGTCACACTGTACAGCCATGAGGGCTATTGCCTAAATATCCGAGGAAACCGAGCTCACCTAAAGAGGATTTAGAGCTACAAACTGATCCCCCGGGATACAGTCACCACTACGCCCAGTCTTTATAGAATAAAACCAAAGTTTACATTTTTAACAGCAGTACATATAAAAATTACATACTACAAGTTATAAATAACAACACAGAAAACAGATGTAATTACATAATACAAATATACAAAGCAAAAATAATAAAAAGAAACATAAAGGGTAAGAGAAGTGGGGAAAAAGAATATACATTATTCCAGCCTTCTTACAAATACATCAAAAATAAAAAAATAAAAATTCGATACAAATGCACCGTACAGACCCAAAGACAAAAGGGGGGAAAACAGGAAACATTTTTAAAAAAAATATTTTACCAATTCATTTTTCCAGTGGACACAACTACTTCCTGTTGATACTTTTCCCCTCTCTTAATTTGTCCTTCAATTAAAAAAAATGACTCTGCATCGGAAGGAGGAGGATTCTCTTTTACCTCCACTCCTTTTTTAAAAAAATTTAGGTAGAAATCATCTATAAAGAGAGAGAGAGAGAAAATAATAAATTACTGAAGATATATTTTGCTGTTTTTTTTAAAAATAATATATCAACCTCGAACGACTACTCGCACTTTCAACCAAGATCTAAACCAGAAAACTGCATTATACTGCTTGAGAAATAAAGGTTAGGCTTAAAGATAGAGAAGTTTCTATTCCAATGTCCTGTGAACCCATTCCACCGCAGAAGAACCACTTGTGACCACATAAGAGTTGCAATCCAATCTCATTTAAAGAATTTTGTCCCGGATTCCAATACATTATTTTAGTTTTGGAATGGAAGGATTTTTAATGATAGATTCAAAACAAGTTTTTAACACCCTTCTATAAGCTTCAATTATATGTAACGGAATCTTTGAACTCAATTTCACCCACTTTAAAAGGTCAGATGAATTCGAAATTTTGTGCACTTGTCCATGATCGATGACAATACAATAATTTAATACTTTTATTCCATTTTCCATCAGGATTAACGATTTCTCATTTTCAGATCCCACCTCGCATCTGACGACTCATTTCCAGATTTGTTAACTAAAAGATTAAGATGCAACTTAGTTCGATTAACTATAAAAGGGGTTTTTTAGGTAATTTATTTTCTTTAGTATATTGAGATTGGGAAACCAAATGGAAATCCTTAGTAAGAGGACAAGAATCAGCATAAGGAGGACATAGTGATCCGCATCCCCAACAGAACGACAAAGACAGTTGGGAATAGCTTTTAATTTAAAGCGATGCAAATAAGAAGCAAATGGGCTATGGTTAGTTAGAGAGCTGTTGGCGACGAACCACTTAATTTTGAGCCTTGGTCAAATGATGAGGGCGACCTCTCCAAACCATCACGCCTTGCCAATGGGAGAATTTAAAGCCTCCATCGATTTTACGTACATCAGTCCCTCTACGCGGTGAGTCCTGAGTGGCACTAAGGATCGAATTCATGACAAGCCGACCATGAATCGGTGAACATGACCACTAGGCTACCGCTCCTATCTGAAGTGGCTTAAAAGTGTGATATAAACAAACAAATAATTACTAAATCAATTGAAAATGTATTATAAAATTTAATAACAACAAAATTTATTAGCTGCTTTAAATATTATCCCTGATGCTAACAAGAATTATTTTTCGCATCAAATTTTTGACTTTATTACCTATTGATTAAATATTGGTAGATTTAACGGATATATAATATGCTGAAGCATTACTGGGAATGTATATTCAGGGGATCATTAGCTAAATATGAGTTCCTTAATGATGAGACATGCTCCCATAATCATTCACTTTATTCCCAAATGAGGCTGAAATGTATATCGGAAAACGAAGTTGAGGCTGGAATAAATGATTAAATTTTGTACTTGGGATTTGATATTATGTTGATCGTAAGTATATTTTTAAAAATATGTATCCTAATTTTATCTTCCACCTTATGTTGTTTAAATTTTAATGCTATCTTTATTTCATTTTCCTATAAAAAATGCAAAGTATCCCATCAAAAAATAATAAATTTTAACGAGTAACAAAATGGGCCAAATCCATCGAGAAATGGAAATGAATTATTCAGTTTTATGATATTCAAATTGATATTTTGAAATGTGTTCTTTTTTGGGGGGGAGGGGGTACAAATTCGAATAATTGATGAGATTGATAAAGTAGGAAAGTAAAAAAACGAATTACCTAAATATTAATGAAAAAAAAACATGTTTCATGTGTACAGTTAAAAGTATATTATTGTATTAACTCGAATAACATAATTTTAATTTTAATAACAATATTTAATAATTAATATATCAGTAATCTTGTTGCTATAAATTAAAAGTTCTTAATCTGAAATCTCGAGTATTATTTTTAAGTGCATGTGGATGAAATAAGGGTAAAATCAGATTTTTAACTTCAATTATAAAACAGATTTCATTAAAGAAATGTAAGATTTTGATTTATATATATGTGTGTTTGTGAGTGTGTGGGTGAGAGGGAGAAATACCTGAATTGGCACGCCCTCTCTGAATTCCACACCACGACGATAGAAAACTTTGATCCACTACCGATTTAATGTGCATCAGCTCCTCTACACAGCGGTTTCACAGTGACATCGTGACTCGAACCCCAGAACGCCGGCCACGAGTTCGTTAACATGACCTCTAAGTTACTGTGGTCTGACTGTTTTCACAATTAGTTCTTGAATGATGATGAGGGCAATTAGAATGCGCCTTTTTTGCCGCCCATCTAGTTTTATTGTTAGTGACGCTGACTACTGTACCGTAGGACCTGGGTTCAAATCCCGAAGAAGTGCATGTGCGGCATGGGGGTACTTTAAATAGCCGCCGAGTCGCAAGTCCTCTCATATGTTGGTGGAAGGGGAAGAGAGGTGGCAGTCCCCTGACCATCACCCAAGGTGTTATTTTTCAAAATTGGGATGGAAACGAGCCAAATCGTACCGTCACCTGTATGGTGTTCAAAAATACGGCTAACAACTGACCTAAAGCTAGCCCCTTGCCATGATGAATTTCAAGGGCCTTGATCTGACATCGTTTATTAGGGGTCATCAGAATAAACAGCAAAATAAATTTTGAGACATTGTTTAAATTTACTCTTTTTGACCGAAGCCTAAGAATATGCTGTACTACTGAAACTATCATATTTTGTCACATAATATTTTAGTATTTCTTCCACTGATACTTTAAGTAAGATAATCAAGTATGAATTATTATTATTATTATTTATATTATTTTAGTTGTGATTTCAAAAATACTATTGTAAATGTTCTGTATCTCATACATATATCCCACACTTTACAGACTATAAACTTTATTATATTTCAAATTTTCAATTTCGAATACTAAAACGCAAACTAAGCGTGAAATTTTGATTAAATTCTTCGGTGACCTTTCTTAATATTGCTCAAATAGGACAGTGAAATTATGCATTCACTTCGCCGCACAATTTGAACTTTCTACATACTTACTAAAAGTTGCTGGATCTTACAAATCATTCTTTAGGTATCTTAGAACTGCGGAGACAATATGTTGATTAGTTAGGGATTTGATTCTCATTTACATTGCAAGGAAATTAGGTCCAGAGATATTTCAGTTTAGATGAGAATAGAGTTTCAACAATACGGCTTTTCTAGATAATCCTTCAAAGATGTTATCTTTATGAAGTTAGATTTATAGATAGGTAACAAACCAAACAATAAGTTAGTTTTGATACATTTAAAATGTGAAGTAGTTAGAAAAGGATACCTAAAGAGAGTATTCAGAATCAATAGTTAAAATAAAGCTATTTTTTTTCAAACTAAGAAGGATAAAAAAGTAAAACACAGTAGAACCTGGTTTTGAGCAGTCCTTTTTTATGCAATTTTATTTTTGTGCGATTTATTTTGTGCGATTTGTTTTGTGCGATCTTTTTTTTTTAATGCTGTACATGAATTTCAATGGCTTTTGCGCCACTGTAATGTTTTCTACCAATGTTCCAGTGACACGGAGCATGTTAGGGTCTCCCTGAAAAGTCTGGTTTTGCCTTTAATATTTTATAAAATGAGTAGATACTTACTTGGCTAAGTCAGGCTTTGAGCACCCTAGAGTTCTAGGAGCCCTTCCCCTCGGGGGTTGCGGAGATGTACATTACGCCATTGCAATGTACATATATACACCTCCAGACGCTTTGTTCATTTGTTATAAACCGTCTCCCGACAATGCACGCTCAGTTGCTTTCTCTCAACGCGCCAGCAGCCCGTGCTTGATTGAAGACAAAACTTTCAATGACAATGACATTATCAATAATTTGATAGATTATGAAGACGGACAAGAAGACCCGGATTTTTTGAAAATGGATAAAATATATGCAGGGATACAGCTTTTCAATAGTTTGGGAAAATATTTTCTTAAAATAGATATCAATTCTGAAAGGAGTATGAAATTTCAAAAAGAGCTTCCATCATGCATATCTGGTTATCGTGGCATTTAAAGCAACTGACAAACCGACCCTCGTCGTAAAAACTTATCTGTTACTTTATGGTGCCAAAAAAATAAATCAATTGAAATTGTATCTTCACGTGACGAAAGCGATTTTGAACTTTTTCATCGCAGGATGATGAGCGCTTTGGATTACGATGAGTAGCAGTGAATTATTCATGCGCATTTTGAAAACTTCTCCATGTATACAATGATAAACTATATGTTTTTAAAATGTTTTTATGTGGAATTTAATTATTTATTTTGTTATGGAAGAACTTTCTCATAAACTTCGTAAATAATTTCCGTATTTTCTAAGTGCAATTTTTTTATGAGATCCCTCTCCACCGCATAAAAAAATTCTGCAATATTTCGATAAAGTTGTTTGCTATTATGAAATTTTCGAATATTTTTCAATTTATGAAATTTTCAAATATTTTTTAATTTATGAAATTTTCGAATTTTTTTTTTTTTTTTTTTTTTTTTTTTGGCGGTCTCTATCTACCGCACAAAAACAGGTTTAATTGTACATATTATTTTAAAAGTTATGAATGGTAATAATGTGTCAATTTAGCAATTTTATATTTCGTATATATTTTCCCAACATATTCGAGAAAAATAACCTCTATTGCACTAGTCAAAATGATATTTAACAAATAAAACTGTCGTTTGAAAGAGTAAGAAAAAATCCTGACCTCAATAGGGAATATGGGACCCAAACTAAAAAAAGAACAACTTTTCCATTTTTTTCTAAGCCAGGTTAAAATTTTAAACTTTTTGTGCAAGGTTCTAAATTTAATTTATCACTTTTAATGAGTTTAAACACCATGGAAGTGACAGCTCTATGTCAAATTATAGATGACAACGCAATGCATTCCAATTAGGGTATAAGAATCCACAAATATTTATTCTGATTATCGTTACATTTATATATAACAAATAAGTATTTTTAAACCAGCTGATAGGTTTAGTTTAGTATCACGAATATATATTTTTAAGATATAATCTGGTTTTACTATTACAAGTTCTCTGTAATTTCGAAATTGCATATTTAATTAATTTTATATAATTTTTATTTTTCCAAGCTTTATTTTTACACAGTAATATTAATATTCTCAACCTTAAATGTAGTTTTGTGTCCGGTAATGTTCTATTCTTAAAGGATCTCTAGAATTTTTTATAGGGGCGTTTTATCGTAACTATGTTTTTCACTCTGTTTAATTTGACCGTTAAATTAGTCTTAAAAATCAATCATCAGCTAATATTTCAAATGTAATTTTTATTATTACTAACTTGTACATTTTCATACCTTTATATTGAAAGTATTTAAACAGAAGCATGTGGGAATAAATAGAAGGAATAATTGTATGTTTTTAATTTTAATGACAATTTAATTCGAAATCGAAATTGTAGTTCACGTGATAATGTTTAGCCAATGAAAAATCATTGTAAAACTATCCCTCTTCTAGTTTCTCCTTTCAATAAAAATTCTGGTGAGTTGAAATTAAAGGAAATATTTGTACTTTAATAGAAATACAAAAACGAACCTTTTTTTAAAAAAAATGGTGCAGCTTTAAGCGTATATAATTTAAAATATTCTAGAAAACCATTTAAGCGCCTAAAAAAAGAAAGCAACCAGAAAGAATTCTATTCCATTAAAAAAAGAAGAAAACAATTATATTTAAAAAGCGATTATTTAAAATATATTTGAAATTCTAAAGATTAGACACATAAAAATATTCGCGGAATAATTTTCCTCCGATTCAATTTTTAACAAGTAATAGCTCATTTTTTATTTGATGTCATGTAAAACTAAATCTGAGCTATAAATTCATTATTATAACTAGCGTTATGGGTTATAAGATATCTAAATCAATACATTTTCTTAAAAGAGCTGTAAAAAATATGTGTATAATTAATTCTTAATTTAAATCGTAATATTTTAGCTGATTCTCAGTTTAAAATTTCAATACCTTTTTTGATAGAAGAAACGTACTATGGTTTAATGAATTGCTCCATCAGTCTGATTTATCAAACGAAAACTATTCATCATCATATTAAAAATACTGTAAAAAAGAAAAAAATTAAAATTAATTATTTTTTTTAAAAAAAAGTTAGTTTCTGAGCCTTTTCTCTAAAATCGATTCAATGATAGTTAATATTTAGGTAGGTAAAAAAAAAAAAATTTTAAATTATAATGTTCCTAACCTCTATTTTTTTATCACGTGATTATTAGATGTGTTGATAAAATTGTAAAATAAACATTAACAGAGAATTGATTTAAAATAAACATTTTATTTGGAATGAGTACCATTTTGTAGAAATAACTACCTAATGTATTGAATATATTTTTTGAATGCATTGTTGCATTTGATATGTTTATCTTTGAGAAGTTAATTATTATTATTATTTGCTATGATTGATTATTAAGTATTTCCACACTATAAAAGATTCAAATGAAAAGTGTCTGTACTTTAAAAAAGATTTAAAACTCATTTTTTTATATTTGTTTAAAAATATTCTTTGAAGTATTATCTTTAAAATGATATATTATTTTTGTATATGTAAAAATTAGAAGTTGGAATAATTGAATTGAAAAAGAAAAGTAAATGTTGAATATTGATCTCATCTGTTTTTTAGATATCAGTAACTTCACACCTTTGTACTTTTCGAAAATTAATTTTATTTTGGTTTAATCATAACTGTAGCCTTTTAAATTTCTAAGATTATTATTGAGATTTAGCAGTTATTAAGGGACTTCACTCCAAAGGTTTTTTAAGCAAATCAAACAGTTAAACTTGCAGTTATTATACTGTTATTTTAAGTTAATTGCCTATGAATAAATAAAAAAAGTAGAGGCTTTGCAACTGTTTAAAAGGTCAATAATGATAAATTTATCTGTCAAATTGGACGTGGCATGCCAGCTAATGATTTTTTAAAAGTCATTTTGACATATTTGTAATTCATAAAGTGGCAAACATGTTATATCCCTGGATAGGTCATGAATTGGTGATTTCAGAAATATCAAAAACTCAAAATCAATAATCTGGAGATTTTTAGCCTACTGACTTATCTTAATAATTTCATAATTTTCACAAAATAATAATACAATATTTTGATGTTATGTCAATAAAAAAAAATTATAATTTGCTTTATTTTCAAATATTTTAATCATTTTTTCTTATTGTTTAGGAACAGTTAAGACATTGAAAAAAGGTGATCAGTTATTAAAAATATGTGTGTTCTGAAAATATATGAAATTGCAGTTAAATCTAAGGGAAAATATCCAGCTATCGTTTTAAAGCAGTATTTTAAGTTAATTAAGACATAAAATAATTAGTTTTTCAGTTATAATTTTTAAAAGGGTTTTCTCAGTTTCTGTTTTTTAAGAACATCAATGTGCTTAAAATGCTACTCCTTTCTCAAACATTTACCATTCTCTTCCATTTTTTCTCTTACATAGCAAAACAAGTAATAAAATTTAGAATCCATTTTGTTATAAAATGAACACTTTAAAAAAAGTTTAAATGTAAAGGATATCGGGTTCTTGTTGAATTTTAGCGTCATATATCATTTTATTTTTTCAGTCCAAAAATGAACAAGTTACTGTAAAATCGATCCCTTAAGTTGTTAAAAGCATGCTTGAAAATATAACAAAGAATTTTCATTTTGAAATATTAATAAATACAAGGGGAGTAAAGTTTCTAAAATTTCTTTAAAGGGTTTAAATTTTTAAAACTATGTCAACAAGGTAAGCAAAATTTCACATCAGGTCATTGTATTCAATAGATACACTATATAGCGCGGCAAAACATAATTTTTAAAAGAGTTTGCCGAAAACAATTTTTTGTAAATGTAGGAAAATGTTCCCTTGAAATGAAATTATATTGGTAGAGAAAAAAAATTAATGTTATATTACTTTGAAGTACTCTGAAAATAAAAATTAAATTATAAAATAAAATTAATACAATAGATTTTGTTAGGTAAAAATTATTTTTTAATATATTTGAAGATATTCTTGTTTATTATTGGACGATGTTTGATGTCGTGTGTTAGTAATTTATAAAAATATTTGTTATTTTGTATGTTGAATATGATAAAATGTGTTTCTGAATTTTTTCTATTCTTTTTTCAGGTGAGTGATTCTTTTTAATGCTGATTTGAAATCCGATAAAAAAGTAATTTGTTTTGAACTTTTTATAACTTTTTGTTTGGTTTTTAGAAAGAAAAAAGATTTGAACTTTATAGATTAGTTTTATAGCGCTCACTTTTTTAATTATTGGAACATAAGCATTTGAAATATCCATTTTTTATAAAGATTTTTCTTGCTTCAAATTTAATTACTATGATTTAAAATATTCTTTTGAATAAACATCATTATTCATTTGCTTAATGTTGTCCTTATGCAAGATGAGACCAAATTCGGAGTAAATTTTTCAGGTTAAAATTACTTCATCTTTTGTTAAATCAACGTGATAAGGAAAAATTATATATTTAGAATTAAAAATTAACTTATATATATATAAAAGATGTATTAAAAATGTACATAAATATGTACGTAATTTTTTCGTCTTATAATATATTTTTACTTTTGGTTACACACACACATGAACGTTGTTGTTAAAATTAATTAAATGAATTAAATTTGTGAAAAAGATCTTAAATTTGTTTGTTCATAAGATATTACGCTGATTCCATGAAACAAGGCAAGTTTTTATTGCGAATTATTTTCAAATGCAGCTTCGTTTAAAAAATGGCCTTAAACATTTTATTAAATTATAATGTTTGTAGGTATACTACTTTTATCATACTATTGATTTGTATCAATGGCAGTATTTAATGCCGCAGTGTACTGTTTTCTTATGCAAATGATAAAAGTAGCCTGGTGTTTGCAACTTTTTTATATTTATTAATACTTTGTACAAGAAGTAATACATTCATTTAAGTTCAATGATGTTTTGTTTTATCATGTAAAATTTTAAAACTATGCTTCTCCAAATCGTATTTGATATTGTATTGATGTTATCATCTGTGAAGTTTTCTATCTTCCTATTTCTTTGCATTATTATCGTCTGTAGAATTCTAAAATATATATAAGAAGCACAAAATAAGCCTCAAGCTTTCGAAAATTATTTCGTGAAAGATTAATAATTTTACAAAATGTTTCGGAGATTTGTATTTATTTACAGTTTTTCAAACCCTTAAAGCAAAAGCAATTTTCTTTTCAACAGGAACTTTAAGAATTTTTCTTTCTCTCAAAATCTATATGTTTTAAAACAGTATACTTTTTAGCATTTCAGAAAATCAATCCATCCAATTTCAACACGATTATATTTATTTTGCTACTAATCACACACATTTGTTGAAAATCAAATTGCTTTTATACAGGGTGTCCACGATTGCCGTGTACAAACTTGGAGGGGAGGTAGAGAATATAGCGAGGAAGCATAATTACATAGGAAAGCAATAGGTGACGCTGTACGTGAGCTAGAAAGGTCGGCACATGTGGTTTCCTCATTACAGACAAGGACAGCGTGCAATGAACATGAATCGTTTTACAAACACCGAGTTGGAGGATATCCACTTCATTTATGTCCTAGACAACGTGTTGCTGTTCGGTTGTATGGGGAAAGATATCCAACGTAATGGCAACCGAAACATCAAAAGTTCGCTCGGGTGCATCAGAACTTGGTGGAACATAGATCTTTCAGAGCCACAATTGGTGACACGCCCATTAATTCTGAAATGAACCTGGTGGCATGAACATCCATTGCTGCTGCTACAATCCGTGAAACACCAGTTATTTTCGAACATGTCCTCCAATCCATGTCACGTCGGTGTCTTGCGTGCAAAAATGCCAATAGCAGCAGTTTCAAACACCTCCTGTGATGCTTTAATGTCATACTTTTAATTTATTATGCTTTTCTTTTGTATAATACAGAGTTTTACACTACATTCTGAATTGTGTCTCTTTATCTCATTAGGGTTACGTTTCCGTTCATGCTTTCCTTGTAATTATGGCTGCTCAGGATGTTCTCTACCTCCTTTTCAAGTTTGTACATAGCATTCGGGGACATCCTGTATTATTCCAATATTTTATAATACTTGCTTTTTAATGTTTTAAATCCAGATAACAATGAATTTTATTTTTCTGGGATTTGTTACTTGCAAATGAAATAACAATTTACATACCTGTAAATGAAGTAACAGCTTATAACAATAACATAGAATAACAATTTAATTAGTAAATGGAATAAGTATTATATCTTTGGGGAATTTGTTTTGTAAAAAGTTATACTTGTATAAAAAAACACTGAATATGACTTGAAATATATTAAACCTGTTTTTGAAAAGATTGAATTGATTTCAAAAAAATTATTTTGTAAAGCGATAACTTAAAGGAAGGACGTCAATATAATCTTAGAATTTTACTGCGATTTTCCCCTTATTTTTTAATTACAGCTTTAACTCGATTCAGTTTGTTGCATGTTTTTCTTTAAAGCCTTTTTATACAAATATTTTATATGATTTATGTTTTCAATAAATGTTCATTTTTAATTACCGTAGAATCCGGCGTATAATGCGCACCGTCGTATAACCGTCGTCGTTTTTTTTGTATTAAAAGGGCTCGTTATACGCCGGGTTTTACGCTCAGTCAGTGCTTCTCAAACTTTCAATATTCCCGACCCAATTTCCAATCATAATTTTCATCGCCCCCCCCCACCCTCCATACAATAACAGTGTATTGAATTCAATAAAACTATTTTTTGACTAGAGCTACCTCTCTATTCTTTAACCTCTTAAGTGACACCGGCGTATATAAATGTCTCGCTCAGCCAAAACATTAGTTTTTTGAACGTATATATACGTCTTTCCGAAGTACGATCTTTTCTCTGCAATGCTATCCCTAAAATTTTTCCGAAGACTTTCGCATGCAATGAAAAGACCTCAAGACAAGTGTTTGCGAAGAAATTACTTATTTCACACACACAGAGGATTTGCTTTCCCTCTCCCCCCAAAAAACATCATATTCAAGCGTCTACGTGGAAAATGGTGGTATTAGAGAGCGAATCGCGTAACTTTTAATCGGTGGTTAAGGGATTAATTATAAACTGTACAAATTATAAAGATGAAAGTTAATACAAGCCCATGGAGTCACTGGTAATTATCAAATTTGTTCTTAACTGAGTATTGTTAAACTAATTATAAAAATATTGTGCTGAGTACTGTTACATTTATAAGTGTATTATATCAGTGTAAAAGTGTATTTTTTATTATGTCAGAATGTATATTGTTTGTATACTTATAGTAAGTTAATATTTTTTTTAATAATCTTTTGTTTTCAATTTTTCAATATGCTCCCGCCCCCCGTAGAGTTATCACGCCCCCCTAGAGGGGCGCGCCCCACAGTTTGAGAAACGATGCACTAAGTTCATTCGTTACATGAACGTAAGATGGTAAAGAATAGTTATAGGTATAATTTTGTTCAAAATAAACCCATCCAATAATAACAATTTTTCAAATCTATCTCAAAATGATTTATTAAAAAAAAAGAAGAATTTTCCCAAACTAAAATTTAAAAGGTTACGAACTAATTTAACAAGTTGATAAAAGAAGAAAGAATATTTCAAGTTAATTAATCCTGCTTTGAAAAATGAGCCTATTGCGTTCAGAAAAGGTTCTACGTTCGAAGTATTATTAAAAAGAAAGTTTTTCTCTTTTTGCCCTAGACTTAATTCTAAACGAAAATATACTTCTAGAATACTCAACATTTTGAGATGTTCGCGTGAATAAATCAGATGAAACCAAACTGTAAATGTGGCGAAAAGAAAATTAAATCTTTTAGATTAAACGCCTGTTCACGTTTCTCAACTTCGGTGCTAGAAATTTCGGCACGGAATATATTTCTTAGCTGCTCTGCAGTTTTCTTATCCTAAAGAAATGGATTTAGTTCAATATGGACTTTTGATTTAAATACAAAGAAAACTATACAAATTGCAGTCAAAATCTTAAAAGTTCATTGATTTAAAAGTTAAGAATTGAATTATGTGTACTTACATAGAAAATTCAAATACAAAATATTGATTTTTTTTTTCTTTTCAAGAATTTTTAATAAATATTTACGTGGGCTGTTTTTTAAGTAACGTTCGTTTGTTTTTTTAAAAAATAACGACAATATTTTGTTTCAAAAAACCATTTTTTTAGGATTGTACATACTTTTGCCTATTTTCCCACATAGTTGCCGATTTTATTAATGCACTTTTCATACCTTAAAACAACGTTTTGAAAACCCTCTTCAAAGAAGCCTGTCACCTGGTCGGACAGCCAAAAGTTCACGACCGCATTCACTTCTTCGTTGTCACTGAAGCGCTTCCCGCCAAGACTGTGTTTGAGGTACCGGAAAAGAGAAAAATCGCTGAGAACAAGGTTGGGGCTGTATGGTGCATGTTCAGAAAGCCTCCCAGCCAAAAGAATCGATTAAGTCCCGAGTTGTTCGAGAAGTGTGAGACCTTGCGTTGTCGTGGAGGAGCAAAACTTCTTTTGACAGCATGCCGCGCCGTTTGTTTGCCAGTTCTTTGTTTATTTGCCAGTTTTATTGGAGTATAATTATAACAGTTGATTGATTCCGCTTGCACTTCATCCATTCACTTCAATAACCCTTGAAAAATTTTTACATTGTGCCACCATATTCTTTCAACATATAAATAAATAAATAAAACCGAAGTATTATTAATTGATTTTTTACGTCCCTTAAAGTTATCATTATTCATTATTATGGATTATTATTTATGAGTATATATATATGAATCAAAATTACTTTGAACCTTAAAGTATAATATGCAAATACAATGTGAATAACAAACTTACCAATTTAAAAAATATCGAAATTTTTCGCACTTTCTTAGCAATTTTAACCTTGTTTTCAGATACGAATATCAGACTACGAATCCTGCGCGTGTGCAGTATCGCTGTGAACTGTAATACGATAGTTTTGGCCTGCCCCTTTGGAAGACTCACATATTTTAATCACTTCTTTTGATTGTACAATGCAACTTTATATTCACAGTTTAATTAATATTGCCCGTTAGGGAGACATTAAATCCAAAACGTATACTATTTTGCTATGTTGGCTATCCCTGAACATATTGTGGAGACCATTTTAAAAATTTCTAGTAAATACCGAAAAAAAGGTAATTAAACTTGTGAATACCGGCACTACAAAATTGTACAAATGGCTCAAAATACCGATATTCGGTATTGCAATCCCTAATTATAAGCAATCTTTCAGAAAAAAATATTAATGATAAAGAAAAGCTCTAAAAAGTAGAACTCAAAAGATAACACGTAAAGAAATACTGAGAATTCAAGAGCCATAAACGTTTATTTTTTAAAACTTTTAAAGTCAAAAATTAAAAAATATAAAAAATTCTTTATAGAAAATCTATTAAAATTTTATAAAACATATAGTTCATAATTATCTATCTATTTAAATCTGATAAATTTATTCTTCAGTAAGCATTTGCTTCTTACTTGCTGGTACTACAAAAAAAAATACTGCTTAATATTAATATGTCAGCGCAAATAGGGTCATCTCAGACTATCTCATATGTACAGACTCTCTTTCTTCCTTGGATTCTCTTAAGGTATCCGACTACGTTGAAAATGCCATTTTCGGTCAAAAATCGCATTTCCTTTTTATTTTACCATTTTAAAGTTCAAGCAATTAGCTTTCTAAATCTGTCTTTGTTTTGTCTGTGCGATAATTAGAAAAAAAGTTACAGATGTTTAAAATATTTTTACAGCTGTCATTCGAAACCGGAAGTGGTGAAATCGAAACCGGAAGTTGTCTGTTTAACATGCTTTTTACCGATAATTTTTGCATTTTCAACCCATTATAATTTTAAAAACTATTTCTGACAATTTTTTTAATTATTTAATTGATGGGCAACAATTTCGATCTTTTAATTCGAATCTTGCGATTGGCAACATTTGTTTCTTCTGACCTCACATGTTTTTGTTTTGATTTGTGCCTTACGAATTTTGATCCTAAATTTCTTCTAAAAACTTAACTTTTTTCGATTTAATTGTACAATTTTTGATCGTTGATGGTTTCTAGACATTCTGCTTTTAAAAATTCAAGTTATAATGGTTCATAAAACTATAAAAATAACTTCTTGAAAATGCAACAGTGGACTGATAACAGTAGATTGGTAACAAAAACATTGGAAGTAGCAAATATTCAAACTTGTAATGAACAAAAACTGGATTCACTGAAGAATTTTTCACAGTGCAACGAATGTTTTAATTGAACATTAAGAGGTTATGGAATATTTTATTTAAATATTTTGGGAAGTATGTTTTTCTCATTTGTGTTTCTTCAATTGTTTTGAGAAGAATCTGTACCTGCATGAAGATTACTTGTTTGGACTGACTTCTAATGTGACTTTAAAATGCTCCAAATGTACTTTTATTGTCAATTTTTCAGCTACTAAAAAGCTTAAAAACCAAACTTCAATTAATTTGCAACTTATTTGTGGAATGTGAGTTATTGGAAGATGACATTTGTCTGCGAAAAAGTTACGTGCTAAGCTGAATATGTTATGCCGTATGGCAAAAAGAGCATATAGACTTTGTGAAAGAAATATCTTGGCTGCTGCTACATCAACGGCTAAAGATGTCATGAATGCTGCTGTGTTGGTTGTAAAAAGCATTACAAAATGTTCCAACACGTCAATTGGAGAATGTGGAATATCCGTTGACGACAGATACATGGACATTCTTCCCTAAAAGTTTCTATAGAAACTTTATCCATCGCCACTGGGAAACTTCCAGATTAGGAAATTATGTCTAAGTTTTGTAGAATTCTAAATGTCTAGTCGAACATGCGTGTTCCTGCATTCATCTGGTATTTACTTCAATCATGGAATCTGTTTGTGCGTACAAAATCTTTGTGTGATTTTATACCACGAGATCTTAAAACAATGTTGATTTCTATGGTGTGTGATGGTGATTCCCAAGGATACATTTTAGTTAAAGATCTATTTGATGTCAACAGTGTCATAAAATGAGTGCCTAATATACTTCTAAGAAAGAGTGAGTATTCGGCAAAGAAAACTTAGAAAAAGCCAGAAAAACCTCGGTGGGAAAGAAAAACTTTCCAGTGTTATGATTAATAAAATTCAAAACTATTATGGCAGTAACACCAATCACGTCAAAGCTCTGCTAAGTGCGGCATTTTTTCTCGGTGGCTCCATCAGAGAGATACCCATGTATGCACCATGCCCAAATGGAGCTGAGAGCTGGTGTGAGTATCAATGAAGAATAGCCACCGGAAAAAATATATATAAATAAAGGTGTAAGCCTTTCCAGGAAACTTTTAAATATTGTTAAACCTGTGTATACAAAGTTGTTTGATAAGCAGTTATTATAAAATTGCCTCCACGGTGTGACACAAATGTAAACAAATCATTTAACGCGTTTTTTTCGGCAAAGTGTTCTGAAAGAAACTTTTATTGAGCTGAAAACATTTTCTTTGGGTACCCATATTGCTGTCATTATTTTTAACAAAGCTTTTATTTGTTTGTTTGAAAGCTTTTGGCATAAATGCAAATTATTATACACTGCGTGATGACAGATTTCTTGCCATCATTCGCACAGTGACTCGAAACAACATTCTTTGCCTTTTTAAAAATCAGCCAGAAAAAAATATAGGGCCCAAAGAAAGTTAAAATTTAATAAAATAGCAAGGAGTGGAGGTGTTAAATATAAATCATTAGAGTTTTAGTAATATACTTGTGATATTTTGTTTTGAAATTACATTTATAAAGTTTAAATGCATTTTTCTCAAAACTGTTTTTTTGTAAATTTCTTGATATTTCAAATGTGATACCTAAAGAGCCAATAGAGATACTTGTATGAAATTTTACACAAATGTTATTAATAGTATTATCTAGAGGTTGGACTAGCAGCTAAGAAATTGAACAATTTTTAGTGATTTTATAGTTGGATTTCCTTATAAAAGTATCGAAAATTTGAATGAAATTCATAGGTTGTAGCTTCGATTAGCTATAACTTTTGATTAAAAGAAAATAATTTAAAACTTGTAGTACAACCTCTAGAAATGTGTTTGAAAAATGTGCTGCAGCAATTTTTTTTGTAAAATATAAATTATTTTTAAAAATAGAGCCTTTGAAAAAATTAAAAAAATTAATTAAAATTTCTTTAAAATTTCATTAAAATTTTAAATTTTTGTAAATTTTAATGTATGTATATTATTTATAACTGTGTTTTTTATCATAGTGCAAAAAATGAAATTAAAAATGTAAATATTTTAGTGAATTTTAGAAAAATAAAAAAATAGGTCTCCGAACGTAGTCGGATACCTTAAATATATTTTTTCATCTAACAACATAATCATCGAGATCCAAAAGCAACTTAAAAGTCTAAAAGATAAAAACATCTTAATAGATTTTGCATTTGTTCGCCGACACACGGGCGTTCTTGGATATGAGCGGCCGATTGGCTTGGAAAGGCTGATTGGCCAACCAAGCGCGAAATTGACATTGCCTTTAATATTCCTAAATCATTTTACAAAAGGATTATAAAAGAAAGAATGGTGAAGTCTTGGAACCAAGAATATCTCATTTCAAATAAAGAAAGCTTAACAAAGAAATTTTTCCAACCATTAATAAGAGACTGACGTGCCATCATTTTATACCTTAATTACAAAATAACCCAATTTCTAACTGGCCATGACAACTTTAAAAGCTACTTGAACAAATAATTTAATTCCGTCTTCTTCCTGTGATTGTGATATTGGTGGCGAGAAAAATGTAGAATATGTACTCCTTCTGTGTTCCAAGTTTGAAAGAGAACGAAACACATCGTAAGACTGGCTTTCAAGGGACTTAATATGAATTGGCCTCCGAATCTTCAGCAACTTCTTTCCTCCAGAAGTGCTTTTAAAAAGTTCTTTGAATTTGTTGAATTTTGTATTCCTTCATAACCTTAAAGAATTTTTTCCTTCATTCCTTTGTAATGTGTGATTAATACTTACTTCTGTGAGCCCCGTGTGATACTTTGTGGTGCCATGGTGATTTTATAATGGTTTTCAATTAAAAATAATATGTCAGCACAGTCAAACATGCTTTGTTGACATCATTAAAAACAACAGAACAAATAAAATATCTCGTGATTTCAAATTCGGAATATCAAAAGCATTGTGTAGATAAGTTTATGATATACTTTCGTTGTTAAGGTTAATTTTTTAAAAACAAAGAAAATGTTCTTCCAGGGTATCTCGGGCCTTTTATATCAGGCAACAAACGGAAGTTACGAACTCTTGACTTCTATGAATGGAGCTTTTTTATTGGTGGAAAGATATCGTTCGATAGATTCCTGTTAGGCGGGTAGCTAGTAATTATTTACGCGCGAGTCCTGAAGTCCAGGACCATTACAAACTAAAAACATGTTAAAGATGAAATGAATGGGAATTCTTACATATATGTAGGTTTGCATACATATATATCAGACATATGATTCAAACTTAGTACACATTTTGATGTAAGTCTGTTTCTTTTTAACATTCTATGTATTAGCTTTGATTTAAAGATATATTTCAATACGCCAATCTAAAATAGCTTTACTCCTTTAAAACATGAAATATATATTAGTAAAAAAATAGAACAAATGCATCGAAATAATAGAATCGTTCACTTTTAAAATAAACATAAAATTTTAACGATCAAACTATTTTTCTCTTAGACATATCGTTCAATCACTTGAAAGAACTCCTATGTATTATGGTATAAAAATTAGAGGATTTTCTCTCGAGTTTGCCATTTTGATTTAGAACTTATTTTGGAGGTAATACAAATTTATAATATTTTAACATTCGAAACGTCAAATTTACTGACGTATGGGTATAAAGTTCAATTCTTACGGGAAATGAATTTTAAAATCCGTTGTTTTACGCATTTCAACTATTGCTAATGTGCTTGTTTGAAAATATAGCAAAAGCTATAAAAACAACTCTTGAAATTTCGAAAAGTTCTAAATATATCACGTCATATCGCATTGGTCTCGAAAATATTTCACCGTCAATTTTATCAGCAACGCCAATTATTATAAAAACAAAAGCTTTGCTGTTGCAAAATGTTCTAATGTTTCGGGAGAACTTTGAATAATTTGTTACAGGTATAAAAACGAACTTGATGTTAGAGAAATGTTTTAAATTAAATTCATTAATTTCCTGGAAATGACAAGTATAGACTTTAAATCGTGATCTATTTTTGAAAAAGGTCAAGAATCTATAAAAATGAAACTACGTAGAATAGGGAGAAAAAAGTAGACACATATTGGTTTTTATAATAAATTGTTTTTCTAATCTAAAATCAATTTTGCTGTTATATTAACTTCAATTGTTCTTCAACTTTGTTCCAAACGATTTGAATGAAAATTGTCTTAAAATTGTTTTTATTCAAGGTAAAATGCCATACAATAATAAACATTGTTTCCAAATTGTATTTTAAAGTACTGTAAAGCAATTCATATAATTGAAGGAAAATTCATTCTCGAACATTTTTATTTACTTTTTATAAGGAAGGTCCTTGTATAAAAAAAAATTATTTTTTGTCAATTTGATCAGAATACCTTTTGCAATGCATTGGAATTTTGTTATTTGTTTCAGTTATATACAAATTTAAAATAATTTTTAAAAGCTTAAATGTTTTTAGCATTGATTATGTTTTCCTATTGTGATATATTTCAAAAACGAAATTTCTTCAATTAATTTCATCTGGTTTTAGAAATGCATAAAATTCTTTGTATACTTGGTTTTTTAGAATTATTTAAACACTTATAAATTGGTTAAAATCTTTTTTTTTAATTTTAAAATTCATGTAAACACTTTTAAAAGGGGGATATTAGGTAATTAGCCCGCTTCGCTAGGTATTTCATGATGTACGAATATGTACTGTTTGCCAGTTCAAATGTAGGAGGGTAGGGGGGGGGGCCATTAATGGTCGATTTTTGCAAAACTCTTTTTCTACTCCATAACAAGAAAGTGTATGTCAAATACTTCAAAACTGGGTATACTTATCAATAACGCTACTTACTTCCCCGCAACGCCCCTTACGGGTCAATTTCGCAAAACCCCTATTGTAGCGGATCTCTACTCTATGAAAAGAGTGTGTCTTTCAAATTTCAAATTTATAGGTTTAATAGTTCAAAAACGGGAATATTTATCTATAAGGCCCTTTATGCCCCACAACTCCCCCTAGGTGTCAATTTTCACAAAACCCCTATTGTAGCAGACTTCTGCTCCATAAAAGAAATGTGCTTGCCAAATTTCTTTATAGGCTTAATAGTTCGAAAACGGGAATGTTTATCTATAACATCCTTTAATCCACACAAGGGGGCAATTTTTGCACAATTCTTTATGTAGCAAACCTGTGCTCTATGAAAGGAATGTGCCTACCAAATTTCAAATCTGTATGTCTAATACTTCAAAAACGGTAATATTTACCTATAACGCCCCTTAAGCCCCCGAAATGCCACTTTAGAGTCGATTATCGCAAAATCCATTCTTATAGCGAATCTCTACTCAACAAAAGAAACATGCATAACAAATATCAATTCTATAGGTCTAATAGGTCGATAATATCGTGATGAGTGAGTGAACGAGTGAGTCGCTTTTCTCCTATATATATATATATAATCTCAGTTTTCTTCCTCTAAATAATTGATATGTAATAATTATGCCAATTACATACATGAGAAATATTATATTTGGATTTAAAACTAAAATAACTCGAAAAATACTTCTCAAAATATTGATTTCTTATTCCCTTATTCAATATATGAATATTTTTATCTGCATAACTGCACACACACATACACAAACACACATATATATGTCGTAAAAATGGACAAAATTTATGATTACGTAGCAGAAAAGTTTCAGTGCGAAAAAAGTACGACCGTTGCAAAATCTGGAAGAAAAATGGATGTTTTATCTTTCTTCCATTTTTCCTTTGCATTTTTCGGTCAGCTCAATGTAGCATTTTGTATCATTCAACATCGATTTTTTTCAAAAACAGTTATACAAAAAACTTACATTTGCAATCTTTTTATTCCTGAATCATTCTAAATTCTGAGAAAGATTACTATTGGGTGTTACAACCTTTGGTGGAACAAAAACAATATATTATAAAAAGTTATTTTACTTTCAAATGAATTATTTTAGTCAACATACGAAGAAGTATCTGAAACAATTTTCTTTTTTAAGGTTTTCGTTGGTTTTTAGGGGTATAGTAATATTTTCATAGTTTTTTTTTATTTGATTGTTTCTATTGCTATTTTAACCGCCTTTCGTCGTGTTATTATACTTAAAATTATAGTTTTTATCTTCCATTGCGAAAGTTATATTTACTTCTTTTGTAAAATTAGAAAGAACTTTCTAAATCTTAATTTACTGAAGAAATGTAAAAATATCACAAAACACATCCCAAAAACTCATCCATACCCAAGTAACACATCCAAATCCTTTTTTAATACCATAGCATGTCACATTAGTTATTACCAATCATGGCGATTCACATGATATACGAATTCTTTATTTTCCATTCCTCATTTTATCCGCCATTGCCGCTTGTATTTTATGGGATTATTTCGTCTTTTTCAGTATTGACTTAGGAAGGAAAGCTGATAAATTTTAAAATTGCATTCTATACGAAAAGTATTTAAAATAAAAAGGAAACATTTAAATATTGAAATGTCGCAATTTGAAAACAAACATCACAAAACCAAAATAGCATTATACCTCAATATCTTGACCGAAGTCAGTGTAGATAGATTTCCATAGCATTATTTACAATTTTTTTTTTTTTTAAAAAAGTGTATGCTACTAATATTACTAAATTCTTGATAGGATCGAGGGAGTGACTGACAGTCAAACATTAACTGAACATGTTAGAGAAATGCATCAGATCTATGGAATTATTCATCATTCCCTTCAACGTTGCTTCGAAAAATATATTGATGTTTTTAGAACTTAATTTTAATTAATTTCTGAAAATATTAGTTTGTAAAAAAGTATCATCACTTAGGTTGTAAATATTCCTATATATTTCTTGTATTTATGGCTCAAAGCATCATTTAATTTCATCCAATCCAGTATAAAAATATTTCCTGTAAGGGGTCTCAGGGGTGTTAATTTTCTCTAGAAGGCTGAAAATATAAACAATATTCAAATATATATATAACTCTATGAAATTCAAATTAAGTAATTCGAATCTTTTACACATTATTTATAACGAAATGGGGCTTCAGAAAAGTGTAAAATGTTTAAAATATAATAATAATTTTAAAAATTATAAGCATATGAAAATAAGAAATATTTCTATGAGAAATATTAACTAAGTTTAACGTTGCGCATGCTATTTTCTAAAATAGTAGCTTTAATTACGAACATTAAGCTGATTTATAAAGTTAAATGTATACTTATTACACTGCAGTATTTTTAAATAAGTAGAACAATAAATTATATTTTTGTAAATATAAAAAAATTACATTTTCAAATTTTTTAAAACAAATTTAAATATTTTTCAAATATTTGAAATGCAGCAGAGATATACTATTCTTAAACTTGTAGGGCTTTAAGATTATGATGCATTTTATAATTCTATAAAGTTTAATACATCAAAGGTGACTATTTTAGAAAATAGCGTGCGTAACGCAAAAATTACTTAATATTTATTACAAAATTATTTATTTGCATATGCTTATAATTTTTAAAATTATGATTACATTTCAAACATTTTGTACTTTTTTGAAACTATAATCCTTTGTAAATAACGTGTAAAAGATTCGAATTATTAAATTTAAATTTAAAAGAAGTATACCTGTTTGAGAAAATTGTTTATATTTTCACCTCTCGAGACAAAATTAATACCCCTGAGACACTGTAAGTTGTTAAGCCATACCTTAAAGTTTGCCCCATGAGGCTTTCATAATGTATTTTTAAAAGTTTCTTAATTTTATTATGATTTTTAATATTTTACATCAAGAAGTTATTTTATAGTACACGTTTATTTAAAGAAATCCAGCATTGGATTGATACTAATCTATTAAAAAAATAAATCATCATATATTAATTGTTCAATATGCCAAACGCCTATAAAATAATTTGAGAAATATATTCGAAACTCTGTACCACGATTTATCAACTTCTAGAATTTAAAATATTTAATTTTCACTTCCGAACGGAAACGGAATTTTCAGAGGTGTATCATCTACAGCGTTTCCTAAAATATGCAAATCAAAATTAGAAAAGTTGTGGAGCGTGCATTACAACTAACGCTTCAACGGTTTTCTAATTTGCACACAAAATTTTCCAGTGCTTGAGATTAGAGCCGGCGATTAACAATTCAATGAACAAGGGAAATTAGAGATTTCTGGTTGGTGGAGCTTCCGAGAGAAACGTTAGTGATTGGAGAGTGTTATTTTGTGAAGAATTGTTATTTAACTGCTTCTACAGATTAACAAGAAGTACTATACCGTTTTCTCCGTAAATTATAATGCGTCATTGAATTACGTTGAAAGAATATGTCACTTGTGAAATTTTATGAAAGTAAATTTTACGTGAGTTGTTTAATTCATAAATATTTGCCTTATTGTAGAGGTCTTAATACTATTTTACGTTACGCAGAATTAATGAGAGTTACGGTTAAGAAAACTGCAATTGGGGATTAATGCTTAAGCATTAGACTTGATTTTTAAATAACTATGATTGAATGTTAATTTATAGTGGCACTTGTATGTCGGGATGGTGTTTCAGTTTTGAAATATTTAAATCGAAAAGGGAAATAATGGGATATTAAAATTTCTGTTAGAGCGTGAATAATTCGTTCAATGTTTTGATAATTTTATCATAAATACAGGGTTGTTCCTAATTCTTTCTCGGCTTGGAAGCGCAACAGTAAAAATGCAAAAAAGAACACAGCAAAGTGAACAATTGAAAGAATACAGAAACAATTCATGTTTTATTTGCAGTAGAACGTCGTTTATCAGAATGTTTATTATCCAAAGCGTCAAATATCTGGACCAGTTTTTTTTTTTTTTTTTTTTTTTTTTTTTTTTTTTTTTTTGTCGATTACATATACTGTATATGAATATGTTTTCGAACAGAGCAAAGCTCAACAATTGTTTCGCGTGAGGCAAAAAGTGAACGGAAAAACCAAGGTGAGGTATATTTGAGGAATTTCAGTTGTGGGGATTTGGTGAAAACTGCATGGTATAAGCTGTGGTCAGATTTAGAAAGCGAAAAAGATTTCAATGACGACCACAGGGAGGAGATACCGACTTTGTCCAATCGATCCCAGGATTTCAAGAATGCGATGTAGAAATCTCGATGGCATGCGATGCAGTAGACTGTGCATTTCAAATGCTAAATGATGACGAGATTGAGACTTCCGTGCAAGAAGAATCCGACCCTGTCGACGATGAAACGGATGAAGATGAGGACAAAAACAACGAATGTATCAAATGCTGACGTGTTTCTTGCGTTAGAGACAGCTATGGAGTGGTACGAACAACAATCAGAGAGTGCTGTCCTATTCAACTACTGCTGCTCAAGAAAATGAGAGACCTTGCAGCGAAAAAACTAAGGTGTACAATGGTACAGCGAAAAATAAGTTATTATTTTCCACAATCAAGGTAAAATTGCAACATTTTGCACTTATTTTGCTTTTTCTTCAAGCACGTTTCCCGCATGTGATGATTTTCAATATTCGTATAGTGTCCGATTTCATATACTGCATGGATTGCATTCGATTTTCGGTTATCCGAACAATCGCGTATCCGAACGGTGTCCGGTCCCAATTGATTCGGATAAACGGCGTTCTACTGTACTTACCTTACTACAAGAGTTCTATTCGTGAAACCTAGGTTACACAAAATATTTGAATGCGATAATCTAGTTCCTGCCACACTCAACTCAACATGTGGTACTATCAACCTTTTTGACAGCACATGTTATCCGAAAATTTGGTCGCATACATAAGACCAATATTTCATGCCCCCTCTGCCGTGTGATGTAGTAAAACTGTATGAAAAAAAACGTGACAAAAGATAACAATAACGTTGATAGGCACCTGACTCGTAGCTGTCTTTGAAGTAACCGATTTTTAACAGTTCGTTGAGTTGCTGGGGTACCAACTGTAGCTCGAATTTCTTCCACAGACGCATTACGATACGCCACAGCCGTATGCCTAATACGGCGGTCTTCCCTCTCACTAGTGCCACGTGACCTCACAGAACCCGGTCTACTTGAGGTTACTGCCTCAAGAAGACCGGGGCTGCTCCCCACAATCATTGTTGATATTGTTTCTTATCCCAGATGGTGTAGCTCAGCTACACCATCTCCATAAAACCAAAAATCTCCAAAAAATCCAGAAATAAGATAGGATTTCCTAAAACCTCGTCATATGAAAAACTCAAACAATTCAGAATATGACTGGGAGAGGCCTGATCAGCCTCGCACCTAGGACATTTTGGGAAGACTTTCCGACCCTGTTGAAAAGTCAGAGACTTGATGTGGCCGCTAAAAAAGCGCGACAGAGCCGTCTGCTGGTACCTAGGAATATTAAGTTTGTGACATCAACGAGGTTTTTTCCCCAGATACCAACGGTGAGCAGGGGGTATTCTCCAAAATGCATTCATTTCTAACCTTTTAATAGAGAAAAGTTCAGCAAAAGTTAGACATGTATGACCCAGCGAAGTAACAGCAGTGGCAGACTTGGCCAAACTATCGGCTGTCTCGTTACCATTCAATCCAATACGGGAGCAGACCCATTGAAAGTATATACATTGTCTAGAAGAAAGACGAACCACAACATCCAGAGCATTTAGTCTTGTCATATCCCCAACAGTTGTCCAACGAGAAAGGTGCTGCCCAATAATCATTCACCGTGGATACATTCCAGTCTTTGCATTGTCTTGCATCTTGCGGAAAGACATTGCAAATCTTTCTGCAATATTGTGGAAAGAAAACCTACCTTCTCGTAACCCTTTTGCATGCCCTCGCTCAAACTTGGTGAGCCGTTGATAATGGCTTCTTCGTCTTCTTAAAGACATTTTTAGCTAACATTGACTCAATACTTCTAATTTTACTGACAAATAACGCTGATGAACTTTACAACACACATTTACAACACCTTGATTTGCAAGCTCTGTGTGTCCCTACTTTACTTAAGTGAGAAGCGTGAAATTTGAATCGATGTCATCTTTCAGATACATAAACACACCTACCAAATTTCATATGTCTAACACAAGTCTCTCTTGGTGATGGGATTTTTTCCCAACATTTTTTTTTTTTTTTGCATATATGCATACAATAATTTTTGCAAGACTTTTTGTTTCATAATACCAAGGTCCATATTACGTACAAGTATTGAATTTTACTGTTTCATAGTTCAGCGTAGTAAATATAATGAACAAAGTTTTGTTGTATGTGTTACATTGTACTTTATATTATTCTTACAGAATGAGGGAGCGTTGATATAATGCATTGCGTTTAAAATAAAATTCGGCGTTTTCATCAAATTACAGTGAAATTGTTTATTATCTATTCTATTGCATGTCTCTTATTTTAAACATTTAGAGTAAGAAAGAAAAATACTTTCTAAGCTCATTAATATTAAAGATAGTTTCCGTTTTTTTACCTTAATGAGCTGTTTCTCTCTTTCTGTTGCAATGAGTCCTTAAAATTCATACAAATATTTGCATCTAATTCATAGTTTTTTTAAAAGAGTATAATAATTTGCATATGGTTACACAATTCTGAAAGTATTATTCAAATTTATATTTATCTTTCTCCATCATTAGAGAAAATAAATTGGTTATAGAATAGCATGAAATCGTAAAATAATTTAAACCATACGAAGATATTTCAAGACGGAAGATTTTGTGAGTACAATTCAATTAAAATGTTCCTTTAATATATACAATTTAACAGTTGTCGTAATTCTTTTAGGTCGTAAAATTCTTTTATTTTCCATAATTTAAGCCTTCGAAGCTTACCAAACGGTGCTAAAAATTTATCATGGGATTTAAAATCTTTTATCTTTAATTCAATGTTTTATTCAGATTTAATCTTATTTGCCTTATAAAAAGCATAAAAAAATAGGAGATATGAAATTTGTTTAAATTTTCTGTCAAGGATTATCTCAATTAAATTTAACATTTTGAAGCGAAAATATTGTGTGCCGTCGGCCCATGTTTGTGTTTTGAATGTTTTTATATTACTTCGCTTTCAAACAAACAAAAATTAAACTAGAGGTGCTTGAAATGTTTACGTTTATAATCATTCATAAAACAATAATATTTTTGCGAATGCTTTATATGTCACGCAGTGAACTTTTTATTGCGTTTATAAGTAAAAGTATTAATGAATTGTAAATGCTTTTAAGTCCTATACATTGTTTTTATTTTTGTAGTTTTTTCATAAATATTTACTCAATCATTAAACATGCTTTAAACGTGTATTTGCGCTGCTTCATAATGATTATTTCTAATGGGCATCGGATTGGTGTTTTACCATTGCAGACCTAGTACATTCTCCTGTAGCTGGTATCTCTTTTTAGTGCGTCACCGTATAAGCGGATACCAATCTCCGCAGTTAATTTTGTCGCCCAGTTTCCTCTACAGAGGGAGGCACCAGAGATCTGATAATGCGAACTTGTACTAGGATTTAATTTTTCCAAGAGAACCCTAGCAAACAGATACTATATGAATCTTTTACATGCCGTATAATCATAAGAAATGGACCTGTCGATTTTCTGTATCATGAAAATTTACTGACTTGGGCCGGGGTTGAACCCGAACCCTTGGATGCAGAAGGCCAGCGACAAACCAACCACGCCACCCAGCCGGCTTCATGATGATAGATAATTGAATTAAAGTCATGATTTCTTCGAAGATATTTTAAATTGCTTTATTGCATGCAATTTCTAGATCAATTCATTAACCCTTAACTAGTTTCCAGTACACCGTACGAGATACCGAACGCTGTCCACAACAGGTTTGTACGTACGCTGTACGGGGACTAATATATTCTTCTTTCTTTCATTTGCAAGTATTTTTAACTTTGTGCTAGTGTTTTTAAGAGATGCAGTTTGTTCATGGTACTGAAATACTTCTCATTCGGTATTTTCTTTGAGGTGAAGGCGGGAATTTTTCACTGGAGGCAGGAGTTTAGATTCTCGAAAATATGCGATAAAGAACATGGATTGGCAATGCAATGTACTATTTGTAACTTGAGAAGAAATAAAAAGGGAAATATAATCCAAAAAATCGGATATTGCCTCAGTCCCCATTGCAATGTAAGACTTTATTTTACTCTACGTTCCAAATTGTGTGTGCATATATATGCTTGTACACACAAATTCTCAGCAGTTTGAAAAAGAGGTGTGAACATGGCATTCTTTTGCAAGTATGAGAGAAATTTTTTTAAGATTTATGAAACATTCTTCATAGCATGCAGTGTGTTCTTATAAAAAGCAAACATTTAGAGTCTTTTGTGTTCAAAAATTATAAAAGGAAATATAGTGTGTAAACATTAAAATTGAAAATTCATCCATATTATGTTTATTTATATGCAATAAAAAAATTGGCTTTTTTTAGGAATATTTGGGGGGGGGGATTGGCCTCTTTAGGGGTTAAATTATTTATTTTTGTTGAGTATTACTTGTTATTAGCTGTATTGCATTAACTGTAATCTGAAAAAATGTTCCAGTAATAAAATGTAATACGTATGTACTTTTGGAGATAGTTACATTTAAAATATTCATTCCTTATGTATTTGAACAAAATTTACTCAGTTAAAAAGTTATTTTTCTCTAATTTTTAATACTTTTTAAACAGCCATTGTTCAGATTTAAAATCCATACCATAATAAAGCAGTAATAACGTTTTGTTTGGCCTTCATAATGTTATGTGGAACTTGAATTTTCTTTAAATCATGTAAATTGTCAACCAGCACTAAATTATTTTGAAAATTATCTTCTATAAAACTTATTAAACACGCACATTTTGACATAAAACAAGTTGTTGTTAAAAAGAATGCCTGCAATGAATAAGGCTGGTTTCACACGAGGTAACTCTGTATCAGTCAAACTTTTTTCCCCCTCACCACTCCTTTGGTTTGCAGAAGGCGGGAGAGAATTTCTTTCAATACAAAGCTGACTGAAAAGGAAGTGGTGCGTAAAGTTCACAATCTCATTGGAACAATAATTGCGATAAATAAGCAATAGAAAGTTTTTTTAATTTACAATACACAAGTAGCCGCTTGTGAAGAGTAAAGCTTCCACAAGATCCTTTTAGTTGAGTCACAGCTAGTAGGGTAAATGGGCTTTAGAAAGCAGAGCTTCACAGCTGGGAGTGTCAGTTGATCACGTATGAAGGGACCCGGGCAATTTCTATTCAAAACTAGCTCATCTACTACCGGCGGCACAAGTTGTACGAAATGCCTCTTAGTATCGATGTTGATTCGAATTTCTGCTAAGGTTCACACTTTTTTTCTTTTTGTTATTTTGTCAATCTTATATAATTATAGAAACAGAATTATTCGAATCAAAAGAAATAATCAAATATATTGCTGTTAAGGCGACATGATAACGAAAAAACCATCAAAATGTCATCTTTTTTTACTGGCATATGGATAACTTGAATCCTTCTAAATATGTCTGCTAAATTCTAAAGCTATGTTTGTATTTTTTGTTATGGAACAATTTTTGGTATATAATAGGACACGGCCCCACTTTTCAGATCGTCTCTTATAAAAGAGTCTGGTAAATAACGATTTATTTTTCTACACTCACAAATGAAAATATATTTTATATCATGTGTTCAAAGAATGAAAACGTTCAGTTGATATTTCTCAGGGTAGAATTTTTGTTCTCGTACTATTTTTCGAAAACCTCAGGCGCTTTCTTATTAATCGAAGTAAGGGCATGCAATTTTTTAAAGAATGTTCAGAAATATATATTTTGTAGCACTAGTATATATGCGTGTGCGGGCTTGTGTGTGTTAATGCGTGAATGTGAGTACGTGTGCATGAATGTGAGGGCGTGCGTATGGGAATGCGTGTGTGTGAGTGCGTGTGTGTGTGAGTGCGTGTGTGAGTGCGCGTGTGTGAGTGCGTGTGTGTGTGTGCTTGTGTGCGTGCGTGCGTGTGTGAGTGCGTGTGCGTGCGTGTGTGTGTGTGTTTGCGTAAAAATTAAATCAGATATTTATTTCTCACAATTATTTTTACTTTTGGTGAACGCAATAAAAAATAAATACCACCGTCTTCAGCAATAATCCCTCAGTATGCTACATAATTATTTATTACACAATTCCCCTTAATTTAAAAAAGGACGAAACGACGTAATCTTATTACTTGAAAGGTAATACTCGTGTAATTTAATTACATTCCAGACTCCCTCCGACCTAATGGCTTTCTAAAAGCAATAATTGCAACTGAGAAAAGGCCCTAAATGTACTGCATTCCATGAAAAAGGACAAATAATACTTACTGTGTTGACATCACGGGACATTATTGATTTCTCGAACGACCTTGACATACTTTCTGCGAACACTGTATAAAAATAGATAAATGGTTTTCAAAAGATAACAAGAAGTCGACGACGGTAGAAAGAGTTTCCATACATATGAAATGAGGAAAAGAATTATGCGACACATTCCCAAAAGTATAGGACGGATACATTTTTGATTAAGGAGAAAAAAGTATTTACAGACAATGTTAACGTTTAGTTGTTTTGCTCTTCTTACATTTACTGATTGCGAGGGATTACTTCATACTCTGTCCCAGATGGAAATGGTTCGAAAGCGAATTATTGTTTATGATTTGCGTAAGGTATTATTTTCCTGAATATTTTTTTTTGTGTGTGTATGATATTGTAATAAACCGAGGTAAATTTATTTCAAGATATCTTTTATGTTCTAGTTTTGTTTCTTTATGCAAGAATATGAATAAAAAATAGGAAATTTTGTAGTTTATTATGTTTTTAATTTTATTTTGTTCTTATTTCATTATTTGTACTTGTGTTTTAATGAAGAAAATAAGTAAAGTACACAAATATTTCTTTTAAAATGAAGTAATCACTGCTTTTTAGAGTAGATAACGGTTATATGAAGAAAGAAAATTATTATTAATCGAGACCTACTTATGCGAAAAAGATGCTCTATGGTATGGAGGTTAGAAGGACAATTATTTTTTTTACCCGGGAGTGGTCACGAGGGGTACAGAGTCACCCCAGGTTCACGAAGTCTTTTTTTCGGAAAAAACTGTTTATTTGTTAGCAATGACCTGGTCAGTATCCTTCTATATGACAGTCTCCGTGGGAACTAAAATGTTTTTGTCACATATCTCCCTCTTTTTTGGGAATGGCAAACCTTTTTTACAATCTTAAGAAACTTAGGGTGACTAAGTTCCCCGCGTGACCACTTTTGTTCCAAAATATCTTCTATGAACAGGCTACATTTTCCCCTGTGAACGATTTAGTGGTTTTGATTGATTTGTTGTACGACTCATTAATGGTTTATAAATGTAAATGAACATAATATAGAATAAAGAAATGGGTATGTGCGATTTCTATTGGATTATGTTGAAACTGCTTAAGGAACGGAAGAATCTGATGAAATAATGGATATTAATCATGATAGCGAAAATAAATTTGAGAAAACGATGGACATTCAATTTTCAAATGCTACCTAATAAATTCCATCAAAAAATATATGAATCTAAAAGTATACCACAAGACACACTGCTCCTTATCAAAAACACGCAAGCAAGAAAAAGTTCAACATGCTATTGATCAGTCATCAAAGGACAATAAAACTACAATCACTTGAACAAAATATGACAGTTTTGCTTACAAATAACATTCCTGTAATGTCATAGAAAAGTGTCCGTGATAGTTGCGTAACGGAGAATATTAGAGCCCCCTTGCAAAGCTAGATTTTGGGCCCCAAACTGGATCTTACGTACTTGGCGTCAAACTCTTTGGGTCCCCTAGAATCCTGCCCCCCCCCGCAGTGCGTGGGTGTACGTTACACCACTGGTCTGTGATCAGTGTCCTTTATTAAAATAACGCACATCTGAAACATTTTAGTTCGCTTTGATTGAAATTTTTCTCAAATTATCAAAGAAAAATTGAAAAGCCCGAAAAGTAGGTAAGTGTATTTTTTCTTAAATAAATTTTTCACGAGAATTACGATTTTTATATTTTTTTAAAATCATTTTTTTAAAAAAAGGATTGGGGTGACTCTGTCACCCCACGTGACCACTATCGTTAGAATGGAGTGCGCACCTTCTTCCGGGTTAAAAAATAATTTCAAAATTTAACATTGCCAGGCGTTGAATTTTTGAAAAAAGGGAAAAATACTCCATTTTAATTCGATAATTTTGTACTCAAAATAGTTATTTTTTTACAATATAAATAACTAAAATTGATGATCACTGATAAGTAAGTAGTGCAATGTACATTACAGCTTTTCGTTAACCAACTTTCTCTCCCCACAGCATCGAATGAATTCGATCTAATTTTTTTTCCCCGTCTTCCACTTTATAGTGCACTGTAATATCTGCAGTAGTTTTTTTTTTTTTAATTTCATACTATAGAAGCTGCTAAATTGTAACAAATGTTTTTTTCCCTCGTAACTATTTAGCAGGTGTCCTCTCATTGCAATAAGTCTTAAAAAGTACTAAAATACCTTTTTCTTTCTTTATTAAAAATTAATTTGACTTTTTACCTGAAAAAAAAGCTCCAATATCTAAACGTCTTTCCCCTTGTTGCAGTACTTAACACAGAAATTATTGCTTTTATTTTATTTTCCCCTTCATCTATATACTAGATATCATCTTTTCCGCATAGGTAGGTTTTGAAATTCTAAAATATAAATTTCAATCAACCTCACTACTTAACCTTCTTTTAGTTTTATAAAAGAGATTTGTCATGAGCAAATTATTCTTTCAATTCATCTATAGGTTGCTCATTATTGTGAATTAGCTAATAACTTTTTTCCGTGCACCAAATTATGATGGGCAGTTTGAGAGTGAAATGAAACTGCAATAACTAGTGCTTAGCTTTGTCTAATAAAATAAAAACACTCTATTGAACACATCATCAAAATTCATTAGGGTTAATAATTACTCAGTTAATAACTATTATTCTATGAGTTTTCTTGTGCGATGGTTACATTTACATGTTTTTCATCAATTATTAAGGAACAATTATATTCATTAATTTATTGTTAACTAAAAGTATTAACTCACAAAAATGAGACTACTTTTTATATAAATACAAAAATGTTTGATAAATATGTTAAACTAACAAAGACAATTAATTCATTTGATTTACAAGTTATATATGTTATATCATTGTTTTCAGATTAGTCAATGCATGTAATTGATTGCAAAGAGCTATTTATTAAATATACGCTGAGAACAAAGTAAAATTTATGAACTGTACGATTCATTAATAACAATAATTAAATTAATTGATAATACTAATAATGTTGAGATTAATCACGCGCGATTTGTCTAGTTAAACATTACGGGTACTTATAAATAATTATTTCAAATACATTTAATAAATATCCAAACGCTAATTATATGTCCAGATAAAGAAATTCAGTCTTTACGATAAGGATTAATAATTTTAAGTTATTTTGGTACTTACGTATTATCGCAACCGTACTCGCTACATTATTTGAAACGAAGCACATGGTTGTCAATTCAGCGCGTGCGAAATCGGGGTTGCTAACTTGGTGAGTTATCTGGAAAGTTGGCATTGTGGCGATAGTACGTAAGTACCGTTATTTTCATTTATATTTCGTTTTTTACTGAACAGAAATATTAAGCTGCCGATATATGACTTCGAAAGTTTTTTCTCTCTCTTTTTTTAAAAATATATAAAATAAATTTCAATTGTATCAAAATAAAAAACAAGTAATCGAAAAAATTTCGCACAAATCATTTTATTAAAAATAATAAAATGCGTGTAATTTAGTACTCGATTTTGGGCATTTGAACTTTTGAATTGCAAAATGCACTGTTTCAATGAAAATTAAATAAATACCGTAAAACACGGCATATAACGCACACCGCCGTATAAAGCGTACCTATACTTTTAAGCTGCCGTTTTTAATTTTTAGGAATATTCGCTGCATAACGCGCGCACACTTTTTCAATTCCTACTATTAGATCACTCTCTCTCCATATATATATATATATATAACTATTGCAAATTTTCAATCGTCAATAAAATACTTTCTACTCATTTAATCAAGTTCAAATAAATTTTTTTTAACTTGTAGTGGTTTTTAACACCTGATGTTTCCACCAGTTTTTTCAAATATTAATTCATTAATTACCATCGATGCCAACTTAGATTCCTCTCCATTGTTGTAGCTGTTAAAACAATGAAAAAAGTTGGCGTTGAAAACTGGTTTTTCAGGCAAGCTAGCCAAACCGGATGTGCTTTATTACAATAATGTAGACAAATCATGCTCTTGTTTCAATTCCTACTATTAGTTCACTCTCTCGCCTTATATATATATATATACAAGGTGTCCAGCTTTAATGTGACCCAATAGCTAATTCCCGAACCCACTTCAAATTTGAAAAATGTTTTAAAACAGGTAAGGAATGTTTTTACGTGCTTTTCGATCCAAAAAACCTATTTAGAAAAAATTACAAAAATTAATTTTTATACGGTCTCCAGGTCCTATCACTTTTATTTAGTAAAATATGCAGTACACAAAAACAAAGTAAACACAAAAAGTTTCATTTTATTACGATACAAACTGGCCGAGTTATGGAACTTTGAAAATCGTACTTTATATGCATTTTCTAGGCTATTTTCAAGAAGCTAGTAAGGGGCCGTCTCCAAAGTGAAATTAGTTGGAATTCTTCTAGGAAACTTTCGCTCTTGCACGTCACTCTTATGTAAATCGTTTTTAAATTTAAAAACATACGTTAATAATACAATAATTGAGTACTTACGAAATAAAATTTATTCTGTGTATGTGTTAAACGTAGAAAAAATAAAATATTTTGGACGAAGAAAACATTTTTGTAGGAGTTCCAAAAAATAGTCTTATATGCTACGGCTTCAGTCTGATTTGCTGCGTTTTTGCTGATCATGACGAACGCTAAAAATCTGTTGCGCAGTCGCTTGCAATTGCATACAGTCGTATTCTAATATTACGAATTATAGTACGGGAGAACGAGACGTATACAAATGAAGAAACTGCGAAATGGTACTGTTTTATTGGCAGTGTAATCGAAATAAGAGAGAGGCGGCAAGACTTTATGCCATTAATTTCCCACTCGAAGACATCCATCTTATTGCACAATTGCCCGTGTTGTTCAGCGCTTGTATAAAACTGGGAATTGCAATAGACGTATTCCCTGTCTCGTGCCTTCACCATTATTTAAGTTAATTTGGTCATTCTGATATAATAAAACCCCTGATTCATGATTGGTGCATCATTTCAAATTATGCTATAATTTGAACGGCAAATCATGTATTATTTTGCTGCTATTTGTTAAAGCAAGGTGTTTTAATCTTTTCAGTACAAGTTGTATTTCTTTAATTTAATTTTTGTTTGCCATATACCGCAATACAAATTATCAATCTATGATGTTTACTACGATGTTTTAATTTTTCGATGATTTTTTTTTTTGTTTTTTTTGTTTTTGCTCTTTCTGTAGATAGTGAATTACTGTGCTCTAAACTCACGTTATATATGACCCCTTTTCTGAGCAACTCAGATGCTTCAAATTTATGTAGGCATAACTCGGCCAGTTTTTATCGTAATAAAATGGAACTTTTTGTGTTTACTTTGTTTTTGAGAACTGGATCTTTTTCTAAATATAAGTGATAGGACCTGGGGACCGTATAAAAAATTAATTTTTGTAATTTTTTTGTAAATGGGTCTTTTGGTTCAAAAAGCACGTAAAAACATTCCTTACCTTTTTTAAAATACTTTTTAAATTGGAAGTGCATATCTAAACCGAAAGGTTTGGAAATTAGCTATTGGGTCACATTAAGGCTGGACACCCTGTATCTATATATATTACTTATTCATGAAGAAACACCTGAAATGTACGCACGCAATGCTCTTATATTTCGAAGTCATTAATTCCAGGTATTATTCCAAGCTTTAGGGGAAAAAAATTGTATATTTCCAGAGCTAGAACCCTTTAAGTTCATTAGGCATGTGTCATTTCTTTTAAATAAACAGTATTTCGATCTGCGTATGAATATAATTCTTTTCTATGCTAATCCTTTTTTATTTTAACAGCCCTCAATTTTAAGTAATAGTGATTTTAAGTAAGTCACTTTTAAGTAATACATATTTTAAGTTAGTTACTTTTAAATAATAGGATAAGTATATTGTGTTACTTTTCCTTTCTAATTTTTAAATTGAAACAGATTACAATAATCATGAAAAGTGTATTCTATTTTTTATTGTGTCAAAATGTATTTTGTTTTGCTTCCTTCCAGAAAAAAATAACTTTTTTAAATAATTTATTTTCGACTTTTCGATGTGATCGCCCCTTCACGTAGGATTATCATTCCTCCCTAAGGGGCGCCCTACAGTGTGACAATCACTGCTTTACAGAAATAATAATTCCACAATGAATAAAATATAAATAATAAATGAGTAATGATAAACGATCACTCACACACATAATTATATTTCATCCGAAAGAAAAGAAAGTATTGAACCCTCGAAAACCTAATGAATATTTTGATTTTTTTACGTGTTATTTTATTTATGTATGCCAGTATATTGGTATACATAAGTACTAAAATCATGTTTTATGATTGATCATTATTGGACGTTGACTAGCTTCAGTCGTTTCGAAATTAACTAAAGAACATTACTGAGTTTCCATCTATAGAAAATTGAATAGTAGAAAAATAATATTTTATTTCATATGCATTTAATTAAGTTTCGAACCATTTTTATACCATGTAGTTGATTTAGTTCATTATAAGAGGTCCGTGATTGTTTTAGAATTCTAGTTAATTTCACAGTTCGCGCGCGCGTGATCTTTGATTGATCGTACCCCCATTTTTACTTGTACTGTATAATAAGTAGTAATGAGGATATATGAGGTAAGTATATATGAGGATTAGAAATAATTAATTGAATAAATTTTCCATAATATTTATTAAATATGATAATCGAAATAGAAAATGTATTGAATGTAAATATTAGTAATCCATTAAGAATAACTCTCAGCTCTAGTTATAAGAAAGACTGGAATTATTTTTATAATTTTTTTATTATCTCTAGTGGACAATCTGATTATTATTATATCCTGATAAAAATTAATATAAATTTTGAATGAAAACTGAGATTAATTTTTTTACTTGTGTCGGATCCAGAATGACTGCAGAATGCCATTTTGTTTCTATTGTCTTATCCAAGTATTGCGGAGAAATCAAATGGTGCCGAGAGCTTCCAAAGCGGCCTGTAAAATGTCTTAGAACTATGGCAAATAAAGCAATTGGCAGTCTGTGGGGTTCAAGTCTATGTTGTGAGTTTAGCCAATATAGAAGGGCATTTTAAAATATATTTAGGAGAAAGTTGAATGTCAGGACAATGAGGACAAGTATTGTAATTTCTTTAACCATCAGAGGATATTTTACACCCGTTACAGTATCTTATACGTAGCCTGGCTATGGTGGTTGAAATTACGCCGGTACAGTCAAGTTCTGGAATGAAGTGCTTCTTAACTGGGTGGGAGGTGAGCTTACGTTTGGCTATTGCATCAGCATCGCTAAAGGTAAGGCTAATCGAAAGTTGGGGGAATTTCGGGTCTCCTTGGCAAGGTTATTTGCGAAGATGTCTACGTGGACTACGGTATCCATTGCAAACTGCAAGTTCTTTGGGATGCAACTACTCTGTTTTTAAGGGCAATTATATCCTAGGTCAGTTGCCCTAGGATCGCCTGGAGCGTAGATCCAGAGTCTGAGAACAGTAGAATGCCACTGGAACTTTCAATTGTCCTGTTCCTGTAGTTATTCAAAGCTCCTTTAATGGCCATAATCTAGCACGTGAAGTTTGAGGAAAATTTAGCCGAGGGAATTCTATAGGATTAAAGTTCCTCACTAGAGTGAATAAAACAAATTCCAGCCCCACCTTTATCAAAGTCAGAGTCAGGCGATCCATCCGTGTAGGCAATTGCTTGGTTTTTGGCCGAATTCGGAAAGCTCCTCATTGGTGTGGATGGCTTTCTGCTTGAGCAATGCTCCTGATACCTTTTTGTTACAATATTGTAAGAGAATGTCATTTAGTGAAATATGTTATTTAAAGATTGCTTATAATTTGCATGAATTCCTAATTTAAAAAGTGTTTATAATATTGATAGGTCAAGAATATCTTGAGATCAATTGAATACAGTAAATTGAAACAAAAATGAAATCGTCTCCGGTTTCTTTTCTTTATATTTTGTGTGAATAGTTAGTGCTCCAAGTGAAGAAGTATACCAGGTATAATAATTTATCAATCTTACACAATAATATATTATTATGCCTAAATAATATATTAATGTAGATTTAAATACATAAACAAAAAATGTATCATGACATCAGCGTAGTAAAAATACATTTTTTTTCTGCAATAATTATGTATCGTTTGCAAAAGAAAAAAAAATCAAAAATCGTCTGTCACAAGTTAAACAAATTATCAGAATTATCCTTTAATGGTAATTATATACATATATATTCTTCAATTTTCTTGTTCTATTACGTATGAATTTTCTGCTGAAGGGAAAATTTAGGGATACTACTAGCTACCTTAAACTTATTTCACTGCCCGCTATAAAAAATGTAACAAATTACTTTTCTTCGTATATTTTCTTTGTTTTTGATTTAAGAATTTAAATTTCCTCTGTATTGTTGGATATTTTATCTATCCACTGTTTCTTTTATTTATTGCTTTATTTTTTTGTTGTTTTTATTTTTATTATATGATTCAGTTTGGACATCAAAGTATTTAGAAGAATCTTGTGAATAAAATTATATTGTTTTGTACTATAAACCAATAATAATACTAAATTATATTATGATCCTGGCAAATTATATGTTCAATAGTTAAGCGAAAGTTAGTTTTATTGCTAATGACAGCTATTTTGTAGCTGAAACCTCTATCTATTATTTCAACTAGCAATATGAGATACTCTTCCTATAAATCAGTGTTCAAATACGAATCGCTTCAAAATATTTCCAGATCTGGTAACCAAGCAACACAGCTTTACATTCCAAGCTGTCCATTGTCATTAGTGAAATTGGCTCCTTTTCATTTGGTAGCTACTACATTATCAACTACAACGTTTGATACTCAAATTTTACAATCAGAGACGTTATTTTGTAAAGGCACTCTAATGTCTTAGTTATTGTTCTTATCTACAAGTAAAAAGGGGTTATATATCTTATTTCTCTTTATCATGGATTTCTTTAGAGATTTGAAAAGACTGAAGTAGTAGCTTCTATTTATATTTAAGTACCTTGAATGTTTTTCAACTTCGATTGTTTTTTATGCATTGCACTAATGTACGCTCTTAACTGCCACCACCGTATATATCCGTCTAACTTAACCAGTGCGTTAAGAGCCCCGGACGTATATATACGTCTTTCCTGAATACGCTTTTTCTTTGTGCTGATATCATTACAACTAATCCAAAGGCTTTGGAATGCAATAATATGACCTTGACAGTGTTTGTGAAGGACTTACTAATTACAGCGAAAAATTTGTTTACATTTCTGCCTTTTTTCCTCCTAATACACCTCAAATGCGCGCGTCTGCGAAAAACTGTGGCACTGGAAAGCAAATCTAATAACTTTTAATCGGCAGTTAAGGGTTTAATCAAAAAGTAAAACTAGGACAAAACTTCTTTTTAATTATTAAAATACAAATATTTATTATCTTCCAGAAATAAATTCCTTAAAAACTCTGGAATATATTATGCATGGGTGATTTTAAAAAAGAAAAATAATAATAATAAAAATTATCTTGCAACTTATAAGTATTCCTATTAAAGTGACAAACTAATCGCCAATTAATATGATCATGCTAGGTATTTACAGGTGATGAAACATTACGAATAACATTAACCCCTTGTCTGCCGTTGGCGCATATATTCGTCTTGATAAAACGGTGCTTTAAATACCCCGGACGTGTATATACGTCTTTCCAAAATACGATCCTTTTCTATGCGCTTATATCATGATTTTCAAAAACGGATCAAAAAACAAAAATACTAGATGATTATTAATAAAAACCATTGAAAATTCTTTCGAATTTTACTCCTCGTTTCTCAACGGTTCCCATTTCCTCAGGCCTTTATCTACCTAATTTGGAATGAAAAATCTTTTTTTCGGTTATTCTACATTATTATGATTCTTAATGATCCAACGTTAGTTTTTATCTTTTCATTCGGAATGTAATTTGAAAGAAGATAAAGATTTGAAAGTTTTACTCACGATGTTATAAGAAAATTCTTACATTCTTCTTTGATTATTGGTAGTACAAATGATATGCAAATATAATGGCGAGATCGGTGTTGTGTTCATTTATTTTTTGGAAACTTTCTTTTGTTAAATGGTAGAATCCATACTATAACAGCTCCCTGGGAAAGAAATCAATCTGGGATTTTATTATGACTACTGCTATTCATTGGTTTAGTTAGATAGGTATGACAAGCAATCATTGTACAAAACATTTATGGCTTACATTTCACTCTATTGTATAGTTTCGTTCCTTTTAACATGTCTTACATCAAAGGTTTTTATTTTACTTATTTATTTGCTTATGAATACCTTTGATAGAAAAATTGGAAGCTACTGATCTGTATGCCTCAAAATTATTATATAGACTTCTATTAACCCCTTAAAAGCCGATTAAAAATTATTTGATCCGCTTCCCAGTGCCACCGTTTTTCATATAAGCGCACAGCATATAGCACCGCAAAAAAATCGTATTTCGGAAAGACGGATATATACGTGCGGGCACGTAACATATGGGTTAAGCGAGACGGATGCATGTCTGCAGCACTTAAGAGATTAAACTAAAACAATATACTAAGAAATATATTTATAAATAAACAAAACAATATATGAACAAGATAAAAAACAAAAATAAACAGTTAAGGTTAATAATAAAAATACATAAGTGTTTAATATATAATAAATTTCAAAATTAAATTTTTAAAAGCACTTTAGATTGAAGAGAATGTTAATGACGAAGAAAAACGTTTAAAGTTCTTCGACTAATAACTTACTTCAGCTGAATATATATACAATTATCACATTTGCAATTTATCTCTCTTGTAGGGGGAAACTTATAATTTTCTTATCTTAGTCAGACTTCCCCATTATCGCGCACTCAGTCTATGATGGACAGCTCAATAAAGTTTATAAACACAACATAAGTTATAATGATTTTTTAAAAGCATTAGTCACAGCTAGGCCACCAATTCCAGAACAAGAAATCAAGTTTCTTAAAGGACAAGTTGGGGAATTTACAAAACTGAATCTTTGCAGATGTTTCATGAGAGGTTGTCCTATCCACAGTTTAAATTTTACAGTTAGCAACACCGACAGGTTTCAAAGAATAGGACTTTCCATTGAGGAACCCATAAACTTCTTCCTCGTGGAGTCCCAATTCTTTTCTCGAAGATGAGCCTTAAATCTAGCATTGGTGATTCTTTAACCAGTTCACTGTGGCGTCGCCGTTTGAGAGCGCGCAACTACGTGTGTCACGGAAATCGAGCAATGACGAATATACTCCTCAGTCACAGAGTGTCACTGAGGAGGGATGTGTGTCAAAAAGAGGGATTTATTTAATAAAATTGCCAATTTTATTACTAATACTTATTTATTTGGTTAATATAAACATATATTGCATACATATTGAAGTTCTTATGGATATTATGAACTTTAGTGAACGTTTGTGTGTCAAAGTTCCCAAACTGAAAAACCTAAACACACACCGATTTACTTCCTTCTTTACTGTAAAATATTTTCTACCTGTCTTGTACAAAGAAAGTTCTGGAGCAGGTTCTGTTGGGTTGATCACAGTCCTTTTACCAGAAAGCTCCTTGCCCTTTCCACCCCCAATAAAATAACTTTTCTTCAGGCAGCATGGCATTAGGCCATTACTCTAATGTCAGCACATGGTTCTAACATCAAACAACAGGCATTTACACAATTAGATATCTACATAGATAACTGCGGGCCGGCAGCTACCTATGGTCTCAACACCTGGTCGACGTCACGCATTCGTCCAATGACGAACCATACCTGAATGAACCCCATAAAAAATCAACTTTCCGACTTTTGCCTTTGCCCCTCTTAGGCTAACATCTAAAAAGTATTATCATCACTGTTGCCGATATAATAATTAATGGACTGTATATAAGAGAAACGGATCCCAACCATATGGGATCGCTATACTTTTCAAACTGAATACAAAGGTTACAACAGTTGGCTCGGAGCAAAATGTATACAAGGAATTCTCGCCAACTGGCGCCAACAATAACCCACAAGTGAATTCGTTAATTGAACTTATACGTTATTTCAGGCGCACGAGTTCATCTTAAATTTTTCATATTTTTACAAGTTTGTTTTACTCCGACCTGCCCATAAAATATTCTAAACATTTTGAAATTCGGGAATATGTTTTGCTTTTCGCAAAAATTACAGTTTAAATAGCCAATGGTCACTACTTTTTACGAATTACTAGTACACTCATCAATACGCAAAATCTTGCAACTTCTCCATGACGAGTAACTCGTCAATCACAGTAGATTGGTTAACTACTGCGATAACAGAAAAATGAGGTTGAGAAAGGTCCTAGCCAGCCTTGGTTAGAGTGTCAGCGAACTGATTACCCGTGATTCCTCAGGGTCTTGGAATCCAATGAAGCTTGACATGCGACTACTATCCATCAAAGAATTAATCACCCTTTGTTTAAAAATAAGGTTGAAGTAATTATTTTGCAGTGGCCTTAGAAACAATGATTATCACAGTAATCTGATCAGGAAAATTATAAATATTTATAATTTAATTTTACTTTATAATTAATATTTGTTTTTAATTATTTCGTTTACTTAAATAATGTATTATTTTTCATAATTTTTTTTAATCCGTATTGGAAAGAGCATACATTAAAATATGTATTATAATTTTCATAAAATGATAAAATGTTTATCTGTATACTAGAGAAAACGGACTCACTTGCCCTTCACCAGATCCTTGTAGCAATTAAACCTACAAAAAACCGAACTTTGGCACGTTTAATACTGTTAGTGAATAGAGATCCGCTATATATAAGAACGGCTTTTTCGAAAATTGATTCCCAAGAGGAGTTGCGGGGGCGTTAGAAGCAAAATTTTCAGTTTTTAAACAATAAGACTTACTGATTTGAAATTCGGTAAGCGTGTTTCTGTTGTTGAGTAGAGATCTGCGAAGAACGGGTTTTGCGGATTTCGACTACGAGGTGGGAAATAGGAACGTAAATATCGACATTCAAATTCTAGCCTTTTTAAATCCACGAGCTAAGGCTATATTTTCAATACAATCGAAGACTTAATGCTAGAATTTAGATAATAGTAACTTAAAAACAGTATAGAGCAGGGGTCGGCAACCTATGGCACGCGTGCCAGATGTGGCACGTGAAGCAATTTTCAGTGGCACGCCACCACCCTACAAAATTTTAAGATTTAATGCTAAATCGTTCTTTCTCTCCTTTCAGCATACATTTTTATATAAAGGTTATTTTTCACTTTCAGTTCTCTGCCATAAATCGATTCTACTGAATCAGCTTGCTTGTAGTTTGTGTGCTTTATGTAAAAGAAAACATCATCTGTGTCATCGACGGAAAAAGCAAAAACAAATGTCTTTGGTATAAATCAAAATTCTGCTCAATTAGCGTTTTGCAGAGGAAATATGATAAACAGAAATAGTTCTATCAACATATTTAATTTGGATTGAAAATAACCACTCTTGGGATAATTAAGTAAGGGAAGAGAGAATCTAATTTTTCATAACAAATGCCCTTTTAAATAGATATTAAGAGTAACAGAGCAATTTTTTAAGTGCTTTGTGTTAAGAAGTCGTAATTATTTTGTTTTATACTTTTGGTGCGAATCAAACTAATAGAAATAGATATTGGAACACAATTTATTTTTTTCATGTTTTTTATTAGTCACGCTGTATACGAATATCGGGTATGATTTCAGTCGAAATTTTTTATTTATATTGAAGAATAGTCATATTTTAAGTTTACTCCTCTTATTTTAATAAAAATTCTTAAGAAATACATATTCATGTGCACAGTTTTAATTTTTTATTTATGTTGAAGGAATAGTTATATTTTATGTTATTTATTTCTAGGTCAATAAATATCTTTAAATGATGCTTAATTAATGTATAATGAAATTCTAAACCTGTATTTTTGACTGCAGTTTAATAATCTGCATGTTAGAATCGAATTGTTCAAATATTTCTTATTACATGGCACGCTGAATCATGTTGGTAGGTTGGTTTGGCACGCCACAACTAAAAGGTTGCCGACCCCTGGTATAGAGTCATACAGCATCATGAAATACCCATGGGAGCGGGCGAGTAATGACTAGTTCTGAATATAATTCTGATAAGAAATTACAAATTATTCTCACCATTCTTATCAGAATAATTTGTCAGTTAATATGCAAATTTTGAATATTTCAATTCACTAAAATATCTGAGACTCAATATTTTCCTTTTTTTTTGAAAAAAAGAAATTCGAAATTCTCAAATTTCACCTGCAGTTTATATGGTCTAAATTTGTAGTTTTAGACAGTTCTGATAAACTTTTCCAGCAATCGATGTAGAAAACAAAATAAGTTAAAAATACCTCTGAATTTGATAAACGAGCAACAATAACTCTCATTCAAAAAAGTCTATCATTATTAAATTATCTTCTTTTCATTTCAAAGATGTTGTCCCATCAACAGCAAACACTCTCACCATCGTAAATGCGATACTTTGTAATGTTCCGCTGTTTTAACCGACCTCGAATATACTTGGAACGTTGATTACGATTTCATCCTCTTATATGTTCAAGGACATCTCTAGTGAATTGAAAAGATTGTAGCTTAATCTTCAACACGAGTATGTAACCTTATATGTGTTTATAAATTACTGTTATTTCCCATGTATATTCCCCGTACAGCTATGAAAGCCCTCCAAAATAATTACTCGCATGTCACTGCATTTAATCAGGTTTTCCTTGTACATTAGCGAGGTGAGGTACTTTCCTCAGATCACTAATATATTATGTATAACACTATTTATAGCTGTATGTAGCGGCTTTGATATATCTCTAGTGCCTGTCCTGATTTCCAATTCAATGTAACTTTTATATAGACTTTAGCCGTAAGGGATAAGTGGGGGTAGGGCTTTTGTTGAGGGAAATGAGAAATTGCGAGAAAATAGCGGGGTTCGTCTAAAGTTAATTAGTTTAGGACCAGACGATAATGAGCTGAGTAGGTTAAAATGAGTAGAATAAGTATTATTTAAGTATTTTCGATCTGTACGGGACTTGTAGAGAATTCCCGCACAAGTAAATATTGATATTTATAGTCTACTTGTATTAAAAGGCTTATACTGAGGCCTTTAGTGGTGAAAACATATTTAACTTTAAATTTAATGTACTAATATGCTGACTAGGTATTAAATTTAATACAGGAAAGATTTTCTTTATACCTGATAACAGTATAAAAATTTAGGAAGTTGTATATTTTTATTTATCTTTATTGCATTCTATAGAATTAATTTTTAATCTCTTATACATAAAACGCATGTACATTTTGTTTATTTTATTTTAAGATGTATTTAAATATATGAAAGGAATGTGTTATTTCTTTTTACCCATACAAAAAAAATTGTTTTTTTTTTAAATTTTAATTTGGAAAGGAAATGCGTAAATTATAATTAATATATTTTAATTATATATTATTTATTAAATATATTAATACATAAATTATATTTTAGAATCATCTTTGGTTTTTTGACTCACAAAAAAATAATGTTTGCCTAGAATATATGTTTATAGAGTAGTATTCCATATTCTTCGATTTTTTTTTGTGTGACCCACATACCCTTGACTATGAATCCCCTCAAAATATGCCCTGTAAATATGACCTTTCTTTAAATGGTGTTTATTGACTATGCGTTTGAAGTTTATTCTTCTACGTCATATTGGGCTGTTCGTCGACTAATGAGTGAAAAGTCAAAAATGGGCATAAGGTAAAAAGAAATTCTTAGATTTTTAAATAATTTTATTAAAACTTTTTTTCCTTAATAAATAACAATATAATTTTAAGAAGAACTAGAAGCTTTCTCTCAATAAAAACACAAAGCTGAATTAAAATCCTTTTTTCCCCCCCTTTCTTTTAATATTACAAAGTAAATATATTATTTATTACCTTACAGGAATAAATTGAATTATGGTAATACTTCTAAATATTTTTCTACGGATAACCTAAATGTGAAAAAAAACGTAAAAAAAAGAACTCGTACTTTCTCTAAAGCTCAACTACTTACGGCGCATTTTTATTATGAAATGTTCATTCTTCTTATTAAAAAAAAACACCGTTTTGTCTATGAAGAAGAAATCCGTCAGTTCGTAAATAATTATCTCTCAAATGTTTATAGCTAATTAAATATGGCCTAAAACGCCAAGAGATTAATAAAGAAAAAGATGACTATTAATAAAAATGTGTTCCTGTACGTTGTCTATGTTTTGGAAAAAACGTAGAGCTTTTTCTTAGTCTTTTGTATTTTTGCATGACATTTTTGCAGATAACAGTAAAATTTTTATTAATATTTTAAAAACTGATTAATGTAGAGGGTTATTAATAAAATTTATTGTATGTTTCTTTCTCTCTTTTTCATCATTTGCTATCACTTTTGGTTTTGTGTTCTTTAAGGTTCATTTTTCAGGAAAAAAACATGTTCTTTTTTTTTCTTGAATGTTGTTATATTTATTGGTTTAACTTATGTTTTTATCAATTTGTTTGGAACACAATTTAAAACATTCGAGAAGTTTCTTTTATTATTTTCTAGAAATCTTTATGCACTTTTAAATGATTCTTGGTAGTTCAAACGATAAGCAAATAGAGTAATATAAATAATGCATATTTATCCTTTTAACATAGTCAAGCTTTTATTGATTCATAAAATTATTTTTGTAAAAAATCCTCTTTAGCAGATACAAATTAAATGTTTGCGAAATTTTAAAACATTTAAAGAAAATTTGAATCGTCAACTTAAACTTAATGATAATTTTTAAAAAATGATGTTAATTTTGCTGAAAAAGAATATGCTATACACTTATTTAACCGTTAACAACAAAAGGAAATCATTCTATTTCGCAAAACTATAATATTTCAGTTGATATGTAACTAATTCTCTATGGATTTGATTCATTGTCACTATTGACAACTGGCAATCAAATTTTAAATCCCGACACCATTTTCTAGTTATCTACTTTCTTTCATACCAGAATATGAACTTAAGAACTTTTAACCTATTGGTTATCAAGTAGATGCTCTACCAACTAGGTTGCATTGATTTGTATAATGAGATGTAGTGAAATATGGAAAGATTACTATAAAAGTTGTTAAATCATCAGGGTTACCATAATAATTTCTAAATGGGTTTTCGTGGAGGACTACCAGATTGCCGAGGTAATCCATAATTCCAAAGCATAAAAGCCCTGATTGTGATCCTTGTGAATGAGCTTTCAAAATTTTACCCAAAATTAGATGTAATTTTATGTTCCTTTTATTTTTAGGCTCCATTTAGAAACTTTCGTCAACATTGGAAAATGAGTGTAGATTTAATGCAAACGAATTCTCCTTTGTATACTATATATAGAAGTATATCCTTAAATATATAACATATTAGAAAATTTTAAATATAAAATTAGTCTGTAAGAATTTGTTGAATGCAAGGCAGACAGCCAAATCTGAAAGTTCTGTCAGAAAATATGATATTAATACATATTGCTGTATTTATTCGAATCTAAGCCGCCATCGATTCTAAGTTGCACTTCAAATTCTCAACAATCTTTTGTGAGAAAGGAAAAACAGCTTATATATATATATATATATATATAAAATAATTCTCTCATCGAGATATCCAGTTTTACGAAATTAAAATAAATTTAAAAGACAAGCAAATAAGAAGGGAATACTTAGTTTCTTTACCAGAATAATAAACTGTTAAATACATACATGAACCTGTAATTAAACTAATTGTCCCAAACAACTAATTTTTCTTCTTCGATTCTAAGCCGCACCCGATTTTCAGTACCGTTAAGGCGATATGGTACCCTAAAAATCATTAAACTGTCGAAAAAGTTTTTATTCGCTTATTTGATACCCAAAATCTTTATAAATATGTCTGCAAAATTTCAAAGCTTTACCTGCATTTTTCATTAAGTAATGAAGCAATGTTTGATGCTAAACAGCAACTACCACGCCTACATTTCAGATTATCTGCAAGAAAAGAGCCTGATAAAAAATGAATTATTTATTTTTCTAATGCACATTGATGAGATTGTATACATGCAGTAATAAATCATTTTAAGAAATAATTGTGTAATTCATGCAAAAATTCTAGTTTGTGAATTATTTACTGGAAGATCAAATGAATTTGGTCAAGATTTAAAAAATGTGCGTGTTTTTTATGATATTATTATGAATGAAATTAAAACTTCAGAACGGATTCTCCCAAAGCACAAATACTAAATCTCATTTTGATAACTCAGATAATTAAAAATCTAATTCGCAAGAATAGAAAAACTCTCCCATTTTTATATATTTGTTTTTGGTGATATATATATATATATATCCTATGTGCGCGAGATTCAACACTTTTATTATTAAAATATTTTAAGATGTTTATTTAAACAAGTGCACATATACAGTTCTTAGATTTTGATGTATTTTACCTATAAATTTCTATTTGATTTTGCTTTTATTCGTGTACAATATTTAACATGCGAAGGCTTTTAAAATCATGGAAATAAAAAATAAAGGCATAAACATCTTTTGCACATGTTATGTATTAGCTCTGAGCATGGAATTAGCTCTGAAGTGTGTGTATTTATTTTTTTTATAATTATTAAGAAAGTTTTATGAAATATTGATCTTTCATTCGTTTTTTTCCAAATATTCATTTTGGCAATATACTGTTTAATTGTTCTACATTTGTGCAATTTTTTATGGTAAGTAGTTTTAAATAAGCTAATTAACATTTCATAAAAGTTTCAGACTATTCGATGAATATTATATCATGCTATTCATGGAATAAAAACTTCAAACTCATATTTCTCCATGTTGAATTTTTGTACACATACTGTTATTCAAAACCATAAGGCTTTTTTAATAATTGAAGTATGGGTTTGAAATTTTTATATATGTTCTGAAATGCATGTTTTGTAAAACTGTGCATGGAATTAGCTCTAACATGTTTAGTACTTTTTCTAAAAAATTTCAACATCAAAATTAATGTTTTAGGAAGTCTTGGAAATTTAACTATAAAAAAATTAATAAAAATTTAAAGAGCTGCAGCAGAAAGAAAAACCCCATGCACAGTTTTATGTAGTATATTATAAGGTACTTGTAAAAAGTTTTTGAAAGAAAAGAGACATATTTAAAAAAGCCTTAGAGATTTAAAAAATGCTTAAAAAAGCTGAAAAAATTTAAATTTTACAAGCATTTTGCAACAAATTTTAAAAATTTTGTATGGAATTATTATTAAATATTAACCTTTATAAAATACAATTAAAACCAAATATCAAATATTAAAAATAAAAAAAATTGTGAAGATGGTACCATATTGCCTTAAAACTGGAAAAAAGTGCGACTTAGAATCGAGTAAATACAGCATTTTGAAATACAATCATATATGGCTGTTTTAATAATTAATAATCTATTATTAAGTTGGTGCATATGAAATGCCGTATTTTTTTTACATGTGAACGTGTTTCTCCCTGTTTACGTTATGATTTTGATTTTGGCATAACCACGTTTATAGTCATATAGTCCATGGCAAGACTCATATCCGAACGAAGAAGATTTTCTCAAACTTGTTCCATTCTGATATTTGTTTTGAATTTCATTCGGATATAAATTCAACTGCCACTTGTGTATGTTTTTATAAGTATATACGTAGTAATAAGTCTTAAAAAGCTTCTCTTACTATAAACCAGGCATTATAGGGGATATACTGTTGATGGAAAAGTGCTGCTCAGGTTTGAAAATTTTCGTTCTGGTGTGTTTTCTCTTCTAAATAAACCGCGTGGAAGACCCAAAAGATCTGTGAAAATGGTGCTCTGAAAACATTGCGGGAAATAAAAACCTACTGTATCTGTTATATCGCTGATACATTGATAAAATACATGAAAGATTGAAAATTATTCACATATTACTTGTTAAACGCCATTGCCCAATACTTTTCCACAACAACGTTTGGCCGTATGCGTCGTACAAAACAACCGCGAAATTAAATGAACTAAAACACAAAAACTTTCAATACTCAGCTTATTCACCGGATCTTTCGATAACTGATTTTCATTTTTTATAACATTTTTAACAATTTTTATGGGCAAAAAATATGAAAATAAACTTTCATATCTGATTGATTCTAAAGAGCAAGATTTTTTTAGAACAGGCCTCTATGCCAGCGTTTCTCAAACTGTGGGGTCTGCCCCCCTTTAGGGGGCGGGACAACTTTACGAGTGTGGCGCGAGCATATTGAAAAGTCGAAAACAAAAGATTATTCAAAAAATATTAATTAAATGAAAGTATACAAACAAAATACATTCTGACATAATAAAAAGTAAATTACACATTTACACTGTTATATTACACTGATAAATGCATCAGTGCTATACACAATGTATTTTATAATTAATTTAACTATACCAAGTTAAAAACTAGTTTAATGATTGTCTTTGCCCCCATGGGATTGTCATATATAAAATTATATACATAAATTAACACTTATCTTGTTAATTTGGTTTATAATTAACCCCCTAACTGCCGATTAAAAGTGACGCGATTCGCTTCCCAATGCCTACCATTTTCCACGTAGGCACGCGTATGTGATGTATTGGGAGGGGGGGAATAAAAAAGCAGATAATCTGAAATAAGTTAACCCTTCGAAATATTGTCAATGTCCTTTTATTGCATTCCAAAGCCTTCGGAATAATTTTATGGATAGTAGTGCACAGAAAAGATCGTACTTCGGAAAGACGTATATATACGTCCGAGACAATTATCGCTTTGGATGAATGAGACGTTTATATACGCCGGTGGCACTTAGGAGATTAAAGTTGTATTGTAGCTTTAGCGCGTCAAAGTATAGTATTACTGAATTCAGTACATTGTTATTTTACAGAAGGGGGGTGCGCTGAAAATTATAATTGCATATTGGGTCACAAATATTGTAAGTTTGAGAAACACTGCTTTATGCATTAAAATCTAGTTAAAAAGGGTGTATTGATGCTAATGAAGTCTATTTTGATAACTAAACAGGTTTTGAAAAAATATATGTAGTTTTACGTATTCACATAAAAATCGGACATTTCATATGCAACGCCCTAATGTAAAGTAAGGAAAATGTTTTACAACATAATTGATTAAGTAATAATTAGATACTGCCTCTTTTTTACGTCAGACAAAGAAAAAAAAGCTAGGTATCCTCTATTGTTAATTATAATTTCTGTAATTTTATGCTTAGGTTTGCGTTTTAAATACTACTATAGTATATTTCTCTACGCATATACATTTATTTGATTTTTATCTTATAATTTTACTTTGCAAAGCAAGATGAGTGCGACTGGTCTTAATAACAGGAACGTTTCAAAATAACTTTGGATCTTGTATCTTGGCAACGCAATTTCTCATTGCAATCTGTCGATCGACATTTGATTAATTAGCTCCTTTTCATTCGTAACTATTATTATTACTAGTGATGGCCGACATCGAATGCTACCATTGAGACGCGTTACTTTGTAAAGGCGCCTGACTTAATTACCCTTTCACTTATATTTATCGATCTTGTTCTTGTTCTGATGTTGGTTCATGGATTTCTTAATTTTTACTTGAATATTTTCGATGGTTTTTGTGTTTGTAAATAATAGCTTACAATTTTATTGTATAAGTAATATAAATGTAAGCACAATGATTGTTAAAACTACAATTCATGTATATTCTTATCACAAAAAAAATGTAAATAGAAAATAAATATTAAAAATTTATGGTATGGAAGTATGAGGATAAAGATTTTTATCAAAATGGTATACTGTATAATAAAAATAGAATATTTCTACCTAAATTTTTTCTGCACAGTATATTTGATAATAACAGGATTCTCTGTTGAACGGAGAACTGATTTTTTTTTAATAAAAAAAAATTGGATATCTATTATTAAAAAAGGATTTCGTGTTTTCATTTATCATCTCTTTTAAATGTTCCTTTTGAAGCTATTTCCTCTTTTTGTTACAATAAAATGTATAAAAATTAAAATTAAAAAATTGGATTTTTCTTTGTCGTAGTCTTTAGGGACATAACATCCCCCCCCTTTCCGATTTCTGGGGCAAGATTTGAAAGAGAAATATAAATGTTAAAAACTTCTTTCGTAACTTTTTAAGAACTGCTGTACATTTTCGTTTGATTTTTAGCTGTGTAAATATTATTGAAACACTTGCAAATGAACTATATTCTCTAAATCTTTATTGATTGAAGAATATCTTATTACTGAAGAACATGAATAACATATAATACTCAATACTATAAAGGTATAAAACATATTTTTAATGATGAGTATATTTATAATACACACAGAAGCTCAAAGTTAAGATTTAAAAAAGAAGATATGGTGTACTTTTCCGCTTGTTGTTTCATCTTCATTTAATTTTAAAAATGAAGAAATTCTGTCTTTTAAAAATTTTTCTTATAATTGGATTTTCGAAATATATAATGAAAATAATATGAGAATTTTAAGCAGAATAGAAATGTATTTCATTCATATCATGGGGAACATTTTGAACATACGGGTATACCTGATAGTGTTTTATGATATGCATGAAGTTTTAAAAAATTAATATGTAAATTAAAAGTCGGGCAGAGGTATAAAAATGTTATTATTTGGCTCAGTGCCAAATTTTAAAATTATTGAATGAAGTCCAAAATTATATTTATACGCACTAGATTATTTCAGTTATTGAAAAAATTTGTAAAGGTAATTTTTCTAAGCTTACTAATGAATGTTTTATGTTTGTTTGTAGTCAGTTTTAGAGACAAAAACAATTCATGCATAACAACTTTACTCTAGAGCAGGGGTGCTCAAACTTTTTTTACCGCCGGGCCGCATTTATAAGATATTTCACGCAGGCCGCAACATGAGGATTAATGAAAAAAAAAACTATGGAAAATTGATCAAAATATTTAAACTTATTTTTTGGCTTTTAATACTATACAAATAACTATCAAACACATATAAAAAAAATTCCGGTTTTATGCATTTTTTACTGAGTTGTGAAACAAACAAAGCTGCCATACCGTTTGATAATCGGATTTTGATAAAGCCTCTCTTATTTTTATTTTAAATATTAATTTTTCAAGTGCCAAATGGCAACAAAAGAAGTTTTGACTGAATTCCAGGCTGAAATCAGTACTATTTGTTTATAATTTAATCTCAATTTCATCCACTCAAAAAATCACTACTCCAGCTCATTTCGCTACTTCACTGTTATTTGTTTTTATTACTTGTTTCATTTACAAATAGATAAAAAAAATCTTGCTTTTTGTACCCGTACGACATCGACAGCAAAATTGGTGGATTTGATTGCTTGATTTTAAGAATTTCCCGCTGAATTTTTAATGCATTGTTCTTAAATAATTGAAATTTTAGTGCAATGGGTCATGAGCGGGCCACATGCGACCCGCAGGTTGAGTATCGCTGCTCTAGAGTATTTATCATTCTGATCATGCTGTTTTTTTCTTCTTTTACGATAAAAGAAAAATTCAACACAACAAGAAATTAATTGTAAAAATAAACTAAACGTTAATCGCCCATTTCGCTGGGTATCTCATGGCATTGAAAGACTATACATTTTTTTTTTAATGTATTGTTATGTAAGTCCAGGTATTAAGCCTTCGACTGAACTGGAAAATATTCTTATATAGCACACGTCTCTTGATTTAAAAATGACAGGACATAAATTTCTAAGTCAGAAGTATATTAATCATTTAAAACCTTATGCATCCCTACCTCAAACCCCATTTTCAGTAAATTTCTACTCAGCAAAATAATAATAATAATAATAAATAAATAAATAATAATAATAAATTTTTGTTAGTAGGTCTAATTGTTCAAAAACTTGGATTTTTTATTTATAACGATTACGGAACGCACACATTCGAATTTAATATAACTCGTTTTCAGCGGCTCTACTCAAGAAAAGAAATATGTTTGTGCCAAATTCAAAATCTATAAGAGTCTAATAATGGAGGCCGAGTAGTAGCGTATCGCGCTTCCACATCATGGGTCCGGGGTTCTATCCTCGGGTTGGGAACGGTCGACTCGGTCATTATCACTTCAGTGGGTTGATAAATGAGTACCAAGCTTGCTTGGGGACTAAACACTGGGGGTTTCGCTTCAAACTGATCACCTGATGGGACATATTCTTATGTACATCAGCGCGTAACGTTTACGTATACTGAGATTGGCAATGTAGGCCCTCATGGGCTGTTGCGCCATTGAGTTTAGTTTTAGAGTCTAAGAAATCAAAACATGAACTTTTTCCTCGAACGATCCCACAACCCCTCTTGGGAGTCGAATTCCATAAAACCCGTTCTTAGTGGATCGCTATACAGCAGAAGAAACATGCTAACCAAATTTGAAATCTGTAAGTCTAACACAGTAGTTGAAAAAGCACGAATTTTTTACTATAGTGACCCCTCAACCCCCTTTGGGAATCGATTTTCTAGAAATTCGTTCTTAGGGGATCTCTGCTCTTTAAAGGTTGCCAAATATCTAGACTTATCCCTGCCAAATATGAAGACTGTTGGTGTAATTGTTCCAGATATCTCTTAATAAGTGAGTGAGTCCCTTTTCTTTTCTTTTTATGGATTTCATTCTGGAACAAAGCACACAAAAAAACTAGCATTTATATTATTTATATTACAAGTGTATTATAAAATACAGTAAAATACGTTTAACGCGAAAATACTTAAGCCTAAATATCGGTTAACACGAAATAATGCAACAGTCTCGACAAACTACTATGTTTTTTCATGCATTTTTTTCTCTTAACACGAAAAGAATTTCCTTCTGGGAATGAACAAAATACGGAACACAACCAGTCACGCAGGCGAGATTTAAGAGGGAAGCGAATTAAAAAGGAGGTGTTTTTACATGTTTCGTAGAAATGATGGTAACTTGGTTTTGTATTACACTCGGAATAGCCTGTGACACAAGCCAGTTTTGTTTATCTAAGCTACTTTCACCCTTCACCCCTAAACAAAAGGAATGGCACAGCTCCTGTTCCCACATCATCCGAAATGCGGAAATTCATGAAAAGTATGCGCACTTATTTAGAATCGCATTCCAATGGTGAAACGAATAACAACATGGGCGACATTGAACAAATTGATGCTAAAGAACTATGTAAAAATAATCAGATTATTTTGCAAAATCTCAATAAATGTTTTGTGTTTCAAAAAATTTAAAAATTTTGTTTTAAATTTCATTAAGCTCTTATAAATATTTTTGTTTCTTTGATTTTTATTAAATGCATGCATATATTCATATCTATGTAAATATAATACAGTGTTAAGTACTCTATTAAACTTAATTTTTTCGAATATATGTTTTTTCTTTCCTTAAGGTATCCGATTACCTTACAATTGTGAATTTCGCCAAAAATTGACATTTTTTTAAAGGATTTTATTTTATAGGCCATCTGATTATCTTTATAAAAATACCAAGTTTATTATTTTTCCTTCAATAGAACAAAAACTATAAGTTTTTTAGAAAAGGCAGCCTTATTGCATTCATACTTTAAAATGCGTTTTACTGGAAATGTGTCTTTTAAATGCTCAAACGGGGACAGCGATTGCTCAAAAAGTTTTGAAAATAATTAACTGAAATGTTTTGTGTTTGTTCTGTATAATAGTAGAAGTGTTTTAACCTTCATATTTATCAATCACTGTTTTATTACAAAGTTTACAGTCCCTCATGTAAATATAATCACTGTTTCATATAATAACAATTATAAAGTGCCGTAGTTTTTGTAAAAATCAAAATATCTCTTATCCTGAAGGTCATTTCAAAAATGAATAACCCAGCAACACATCAGAACTGAAAATTTGTTTATAAACTTTTGATACAGAATGGGGTGCGTTTATGTTATTTTTTTGTAAATTTTCACCTATTTGCTTTTTATTTTAGTAATAATATCTTTTTCTCTTCTTAACTTTAACATATTTTTTCTTAAAATGTACTAAACAAATCTAGAAACAACAAAAACTCCACACGTCTCCATTTATTAGAAAAAAGTTGTCGCAGGTAGTCGGACATCTTAAACACAAAATTCTTTTAGCGCGAAAAAATATTTTTGACTCCTCAGTCTCGTGTTAATCGATTTTCGCTGTATATTTTATATGCTTCTATTCCATTATATATCTGGCTCCTACCATTTGAAATTCATTCTAGATTTTTTTTTTCTTTTTTAATGAGAAATAAGGTACTTATAGTCACGCGCTCTGTAAGTTTTTCACAGGCCCAACATTTCTTTTGATAAAAATACGAATCCTTCCAATTTCATTTCTCTTTTCAAATATTAGGAAGCAAAAAAAGTTGTTCATTTCCTTTACAAGAATTAATTAATTAGTTAATGGTTCCTAACAGTAGTTGGCTATGAATTAATGAAAGAAACGAGAAGACTTGAGAGAAAACGAGAAAGATTTAATATTAGCTCTAATCAGAGCTCTCATATTGAGCATTCTAATATAAAGTAAACCTATTTCTTATTTTAGAAAAATGATCATTGGGGGAAGGCATTATTTCCTAACTAATTATCACTCGCAAATATTTACAACTAATTAAACATGACCTAATACATTATGAAAAACAATCCGATGTAAATAATTAGGAATTCAAAGCTAATGGAGAAGATTTATTAATAAAAACTAGGTACGTTTTCTCTCCTCTCCGAAGCAATAAAAAAAAGTTTTTCTCACTTTTTAATCTTTTTTTATCACATTTTTTCGCTATAATAAAAATGAAGTTAATATCAGGATTTCCAAAATTGGATTGGAAAATATATAAAAAAAAATCGAAATGAGTATTAATAAGAATTACTGAAAATTCTTTGTTTTCGTTTCTCATCTTCTAGGATTTTCTATTCCCTGAGGCTTTTCTGTATTTGATATGGAAAAAAAGATTTTTTTTTTCATTTGTTTCTATCGTATTATAATTCTTAATGATCTAACGTTAGTTTTTATCTCTTCATTCAGTGCACATTTTTTTTTAAAAGAGAAATGCGTATAAGAAGTTTTATTCATAATTTTATAACATTAAACTTAGATTTTTATTTCATTCTTGCTAGTGCAAACGATAGAGAAAAAGAGTGATATGATTGGCAAATGTTTATTCTTTAAAATAGCTTTATATACTTAAAAAAACTTTATTATTACAAATTTATTTCGGGATAGTGTAATAAAAATTTAATAAAGTAATAAAGTGTCCATAATTCTTAGAATTTTGTTAACGTCAAAACTGAGCAACTAAAAATTTTAGTTTTTTTTTTAAAAAAAAGAATGTTTTGTTTTTATCTAAATTGTTTGCTTTAGGTCTTAGGTCATATAAAATTTATTAGTAAGTTTTTATTATTTATTATTATTAGTATAATAAATTTGTTAATATTGCTTATTTAAGGTAAATACGAAAAAAAAACGGAAATAACTACATGTTTGCTAGAGGAAATTTGCAATCTTTCTCATGCTGTGGTAAATATTTCACAACATGTAGATCAATAAAAGGAACTACCTTTAAAAAAAATGCAACCATGTTTGAGTAAAATCGAGTTAAGTAAATCTGCCATGTAAAAAAAAGAAACACTTTTTCCGCCTTGGTTCATGAGGCCGCGGTAGCCTAGTGGTCATGGTCTTGACCTGTGGCCGGTGTCATGGGTTTGAGCCTAGTGCCACTGAAAACCTCCCATGTAGAAGAGCTGATGCACATTAAATCTATCGAAGTTCAAAGTCCTCCTGTTTGTGAGGTGTGGAAGTTACTAGAGGGGGGAGGATACCAGCTCAGATTTCATCTTCGTCACTTAACCATAGTTCAAAATTGCGAGGTTCGTCGCCAATAGCTATGTTCTTTTGCAATGCGACTTTTAAAAACACTCACTCACTCACCCCCTTGTGTATGTTATCCAAAACTGTTCAATAAAAGCCCGTTCAAAAAAAGGGCTGGATATATTTGCATTTAATGTTAAAAATTTGCGATTTGCCTGTAATATTTCTAGTGCTGTTTATACTGTTACATAGAAAGATTTTTAGATGATCTTAAAAAATCCATCTTCGTAAAAGTGACTTTATCCGTGTTTTAATAACACGTTTTTCTCTTTTTGAGGTATGTGATGCGTCTAACTTTTAATCTTAGTCTGAATCTTTGAAAAACTTTTATTCCTAAATAGAATGGCAACCTACTCCACAAACCGAACTTAGGGTCAATATTATTTTCCGGAAATAAAACCTAGTTTTTGTCAAAATATTAAGCCATAGATTATTTTCTTAACCCACTTAAATCAAGAAGTGATATTTAGAAGCCCAGACGACGAGATGCTGAAAATAACCTACAGAATAATTTCCCTCTAGACTTCAATATATATATATATATACTGTCACTGGGAAACCTCCGTAGTGTGATGTAACCTTGATCGTGTCCAATATATCCTTCGTACGGCAAATAATTACCAACGCTTCCCGTGGTCCTTGGTGGTCCTGCTGTCATCCGATTGTTTGTCTTCTTATAGGGATTCAGGCTATTCGATGGTTGTGTAACGATTCATTGTTTGATCCCTCGTCTAATAGACTCGAATGCTGAAGTCGTATTTTAATCTCACCCAGCAGAGGTTGCCCTGTTTGAATTGATAAGGGCTGTTTTAAAAATTATCATTTGACTAATCAAATCAAGTTAAGGCTTTTATTGTTCTTAGCTTTTGTTTTTTAAAAAGTTTTATCTGTCATTTATAATATTCAACCTTAGTACAGCATTAAAATTAATTATGTAGATCAAAATAATTATTTTCTTAGTAAAGGTAAGAAATAGCTTTAATAAACCTGATAGAGTTTCGTTTCAGTTTTTTATTTTTAATGTCCCATGAAGAATTCATCTTTTATTTTTACAAAGTCTACAGTACCTTTGAAAATATTACATGATTTATTTTTAAGGAGAAAATATGAATGATTATATTTTATTCAAACTTTTAACTACCCAGTCAACGCGCGAGTTCTCGGTTTTTTTCTCATTTTCTCCCTCCGCTGAGGAAGATTATCGCTTGCTTTAAAAATCATAGCATTAATCTGTGATATTAAATCTTAATCAAGGAGACTGCTTTTTTTTCACTATAAATAATTTGTATTCTTCTAATAGATTTAGTTAAATTTGTAACAATGGGCTTTCTGCGAGTTATATTCTCTCTACTTCGAGTTACCTTCTGTCCAACCCAAAATTGGAACAACACCTCAATACAAATTAACGTCATTACCAAATAATATCTGTGGTGGATAGAACTCGCGACCTTCGGTTCCGTAAGCACGTAACATACCACTGTACCAAAATGATCCGGAGGCTGTTACTATCTTATATAGATACCACCGCTACATATCTCAGCAGTCAAAGCGAGATAGGTGATTATAGGTGGTTGTGGATGATATTGTCCCTTGCTGACTCATGTCAACAGATTCTTAAGCCATATTGTTATATTAATAATTGGAATTCAGCATTCCATCTGTTTTCGATTCGTCAAAGCATAGGGGTTGCATCTCATACAGATAAGTAACAAGGTTTATTTATTCCCTTTAACTTTCTGCATGGCATGTAGTGGTGTATATGGCTTGATTAATAGAAGTAAATTATTATCATTACTTGCTTGCAATCATTTCTAGTTTAATTATTTGGCTTCTCCACCCATGCTGCACTCGGATTTCTCACCATCCCTGTCTATTTTAGTAATGAGTGAGATTTTCACCTCGAGCAACATGAAAAGGATGCAAGGCGACAAAGTTACAAAATATTTTGCGCTGAACAAAAGTATAATAGAATATCAGAATTTAACAGTCATTGAAAAAATCTGTTTTTTAAATAGTGCAAAAATGCTTGTGATTATATTAGTAAATTCAGTATATATAGTTATTTAGTGGTTATATTAACCAATGCTATTTTGAAAATATTGGTTCTATAAGGAATTTATGAAAGTATTCTTTTACAGTGAATCGTTTCATTTTTGTAAAAGATGTTCACGTAAATTCTTTCTTTTCCTTCTTTTCTTTACAAGCAAAACCACAGAAAAAGAAATGAAAGAACGATGGATTTATTTGGAAAAAAAATCTTTCTTTTCTTCTAAAAATACCCAATCAAAATTTCTAACAACAGGCATACTTTATGTATGATTATACCCAAGATGCGGCATTAATATACACATATATTTATACATGAGATGTAATTATACTTGATAACCAGGTGGTTTCTAGAAAATCCATCACATCTACATTGAAGAAAAACATACCTATTAGCAGATTAACTTTTGATTTGTGTAAAATTCTTGTCAATGAGTTCCAAAACATTCTTTGTTTGATAATGCAACAAGGTAATTTGAGTTTTTTTTTTAAAAAAGTGACATTTTTATGATTAACGACCACCGAGCATGTGTTGTTTCTCCCGCAATCAATACCGTTTTTTCATCCGAACTCATAAATCCGTAACTATCGTAATAAGCCATCAGAAAACTTTTATGAGTTTTTAATAGAAGTACAAGCACATTTTGAGAAGTTTTCAAACTGCATGAAGGAAACTGATCTGAGGAGGATAATTGCTACATTTGTAAAGATGGATGAGGAATTTTCTTCGGATATATCCAGCCTCTAATGTTATTTTAATTATAATGATATTGTACCTATGTGCATATTGATCTTTACACTTTTCGAATTAGATATCAATCATTTTTAACTTTCTTTCCTTTTTGAGACAACATTGAGAAAAAGCAGAACCGGTAATTAGACGTGATTGAATTGAACCCACGAATTCTTTTGATGAGAATTGAAAGTTACATATTAAGGTCCTCAAGAGTTATTACTTACGTAAATATTTTAAAATAGGGATTTAATTATTCTTCTCTTTGAAGGTTTCGTCAATCCATCTTTTTTTTGTAACTGATTGCGGCTGACTTTTTCGCCACTCGTAACTTTTATTTGGTAATTTCGGCTTTTGATGTATTGGGATAGCTTGATTTTTTTGCATGAAAGCTCTAGTTTCAGAAGTTAAGAAAACTTATTTAAAAGTTAACGAGCCCTATAAGGGCATTTAACTTGCTTTTGTATTTATTTTTCCCAATTAGCAGTTCCATACATAAAGCGATATTTTTTTTTCTTTCTAACCTTTTGAGATTATTCGAAAATAAATTCTTTTATAATTTTACAATAAAACGAAGGAAAGTACCTATTTAAAGTAATGGAAATTAATACTATTTTTTTTTTAAAATTCTAAAATGAAAAATATTTCTATAATAATGTAACATTAAAAACGATTCTTTAAAAAAGAAAAAATTTCAAAACAATTCGTTTAAAAAAATATTTGAAAAATAATGATATGTAATATGCGGGTTTTTCCCCGCTTTATAACTTTAACAGGTCTTTAATTTGTATTTAAATTAACATAACGGTCATAATATCTCTGCATATGGGCCACTTGCTGAACCCAATACCATATCTGGCGATGAAATAGATGTTGAATGAAGTTCTCGTTATCATGCTGATAATCTGTTTCCTGATTGGTCGAGCCAATCGTTTGGTTAATGTTCATGCATGTTGTAAAAAGTTCGAGAAAGAGAGCGGAAAGGCTGCTCTCTCATTTGTGTATGGAAGGTGAGGACTGAGACTCTCATTGGCTGCCCGAGGGGTATAAACTTGAATTAACAGATAAGTAAGTTCGTTTTTCAGAAATATTTTTAGTGCCTTAACAAACAACGTAAATGTTTCTATTTTTATAATTAACAATTGCAATTTATTTTGCAACATACTCCTAGATATCATAGAAAAGAACAAAAATAGATCTAGTATTGCTTTTTTTGTCCTACTGTTACTTTACGTATGCTGTTCCATCTATACTGTTTGTTTATTTCCACAATGTATCACATTTGTTCTGGTTTAATCTAATAACTGTTTTTCAACTTACTTGTATATATGATAGGGAAAAAAACGCATCGTGGTTGTATATAGTAACGCATTTTACAATTGTTACGTTACTGTTATTGCTGCCGTTCGTACACACCGTTTTTCTTTAATTGTAGTTTTTTCGTCTATACAAATCTTCCCATTTTTTCCAGTATAATCAGATAATTGACCCATATATGTGATAGAAAAAAAACAATGTGGTGTGATATAGTAACACATTTTCCTACTGTTACTTTATTTATGTTGCAGTTGTCGTATATTGTCTTTTCTCTGCATTGTTTATTCGTCTGTACAATTCATCTCCCTTTTACCAGCATAATACAATAATTTATTTGCAGCTTACTGGTATATCTGATAGAAAAAAAATCAATGTGGTGGTATAGTAATACATTTTCTTACCGTTACTTTATGCATGTTGAGGTTGTTACACACTGTCTTTCTTCTATGCTGCTTGTTCGTCACGAAATTCATTACATTTTCTAAGCATAATCTAATAAATTTTTGCAACTTCTTAGAATATGTGATGGAAAAAACAGTGGGTCTGGTATATTTTCACACCGTCTTTTCTCTGTATTTCTTGTTTGTCTCGACAATTCCTCGCATTCTTCCCGGCTTAACCCATACCTCTGTCATCTTATTTTATTCTTCTTCCTGTGGAAGGTGACATTCTAACTGCGCAATGATATAACAAAAATAATTTATTAATCATATTTATTTTAATATTGCAGAACCCTCACAAAGGCGTATGATGTTACACCCTGTAGCAAAATGTATTAAGAAGTCTGTAAGTAAATTTATTTCATACAAAAATGTTATTCTTTTTTTATCTTTAATTTTACACAAACCTCAATTAATATCGGATTAAATCCTGCAAAGAAAAAATTAATGCATTATTTATTCGTAATATTTCTACTTTTTTTCCATAGATAATTTTGTTTGTATCGTTGCACTTAATTTAGGAAAACTTTTAGTCATGAGATAAATTAACTCTATATTTTTCTAGTTATGTATTTATTTATCTGTGTACCAAAAGATATTTAATAGAAAATCTTATTACTATATGACTCCAATAAAATTTATACATACGATTTTGAATTAGGAATATTAAATTCATGGGGAAAGAAAAAGAATTTGAAAAACTAAACAGCTGCGAATCATCAAAATAATTAATTTCGAATCTGGTTCAATTAGGTCATATAAAATCCAGCACATTTTTTTAAATTATAAAATTTTAAAAACTCAAAATGGAAATAAATTATTTAAGAACAAAAAACAATTAAAACAAAGACTTAGAGAAGGATGTGCATAAAAAATCAAACATTTGCCAAAACTTAGTATAATATTCTTTATATATAGGCTGGAAGTAAAATTGTTCTTTATAGTTTAATTTTAAACACAAGAAATTAAATATAAAACATCTCATACAAACAAGATATTGCATTACTTTTGCGAAATAAACTCAACGAATTTAGACATATTAGAGAATGTTTTGGAAAATGGAATTTTATAAAATATTTGTATTTAATTTTCCTTTAATAATATTTTTTAAATCAAAGAGTATCATGCCATTTATTTTCAAATCACAGCAATGCTAATAATATTTATTCATTAAAGTCAACAATATTATATAAAATTATTTATCAAATCGTATACTACATTGATCATTGATCTCAACTCTACGTAGATTAATAAATTTAGTTCAAATGTAGTTTTTTAAATATTATCAAGCATTTGATAAAATCCTATGCATATTATATATTTCTGCTCTTTTAAATATAAGTATTTTTTTTTCTTCAAAAACATTAAAATATTAAAATGAAAGTTGCGATTTAATACTCAACTGCTTCTGTTTAATATTGCCTAAAAATAAAATGAATGTATCAGTATTTTTATTTATGCTTATTTTTAATATTGCTGTATTTTAATTCGTGTTATTATTTAAATACTTATCCATAAATAGAATTTTTAAACCCTCTTTCTCGAAACCAGTATTTCTGCTTAGTGTATGTGTATATGTAATTCAATATTACTATCAAATATTGCATTAAAATTTGTGAGCATATAAATAATGTATTACATCTTCTAAATCAGGATTAACATTATAATAATCCAATATACTCATGATCACTGGAAACATTTTACAAACCTACATCAATTATTAATAGCGGTGAACGATACACAGGACGTTTAGCATGATACTGTTGCCGAATACTAACCAGATACAAAATGTAGTTCACATTATGGAAAACTGCTAAATTTTAAATGGATTAATAACTTTAACAAACTAACTAATCAACCAAATGGCTATCGTCATAAATTAAACATGTTGAAACTTTCTGTAGTTTTGTTTCGCAAAATACCTGGTGTAAACAGTTATTTCGTGTTTAGGATATTAAACTGGTATATACAATATGAGTATAAAAATTAAATAAAATGAAAATTATTTTTTCACAGTTTACGCTAGTTAATAATTTACATATAACTAATTTATAAATGATGTAAATTCATTGTAATCTAATGTAAACTGTTAAAAATCAAATCAAAAGGCATCGCCAAATGCTATCATCGTACAAGGGAACAAGATTATTATCTTTGTACTTGTACAGTTTTTCATTATTGGCAACATATCGGGCATTTAATGACGTCTTTTCAGTTGACGAATTGATTGACGGTATAATACTAAGTTACGAAATGCAATAATATATAATAATAAGGCACCAATACGCTATATATCTTATCTTATTAGATTTAATATTTATCGTAATCATATTTATAAAATTTTAAGTTTCTTTTCATTCCGATGATTTAATATTTGTCATTTAATTAATCGCATTTTTGATTGATTAATTATTTTAAGTGACAATAATAAGTTGAAGAACAGTAATAAGTAGATGATGGATTATAAATTTCGGTTGGTTAAGGGAATGGAATCCGTACTGGGAGTTTTATTTACACAGTTTTAGTAATATAGTTTTTTGTTTAATTTTTTAATACTATTTTTATTATTTAACAACTTACCTTGTGTATTTACTTGAAAAATAAAATCTGACATTCAACAAAAATTTCTTACTGGCATGAATTACTTTCTTGAAATTCTATTTGAAATACTATTTTCTAAGAACATCACGTGTTTTCAAAAGAATTTTTTGAAGAAAAATTTTAATTTCTTTAGAAAATATATTCAATATCCTGTTTTGAAACATTTCAAACACGGAATTACTATTATTATACTGCTATTATTATTATTGTTAATACATTTACGTTTCAAGATGAAAAATTTCTTAGTGAATTTACCGTTTTCAATACAAACTAATCAATAGAATAACTCTGTATTGTGTGTGTATATCGTATTCAACTCTAGTTCATTATAAGTAATTTAATGTTCACAAATGTTTACCTAGATATATAATTTCATTTTAGTTTCGGAAACTTTAAAGTTTTCCAAAAGTTAACGGGTTTTATTTAATTATAAAGCGTCGCAGAAACATTTCTGCACTTTCATGTACAAGTATATCATCGCAAGTATTTATATTGTTTGCTGTATGTTCCAGTGTAAAGACATAGACGTTGAACAATAATTTCATTATTACACAATTAAAGTGTTGAAGCTGTAAATATTTATTTTTTCTTTGTAAAACTAAGCATCAGTTATAATTTCTATAAGGACAAGCAACTATATATGGTTACAGATGTCTCTCTCTATAACAGATGTAAAAGTAGTTGCACTTGCAAAAGTGCTGTTAATTATAAAGAATAATTTGTCGGAATACTAAATGGTCTGAGATATTCATCTACTTTATGTATATTCTTCAGTTATTTATGTAATTATTTTAAATATTTTAACTAAAATAATGTTTGTAATATGTTTATTTGCATGTACTCTAGCAGGTATTGTTTCATTTTTATAGAGATAAGTAGTAGAGAATTTATATGTAGGGATGAACCAGAAAGCAGTATGATCTCTACAGAGCAAAACTTTTACATTATTAATTGAATAAAGTCAAATACTTGAAGAAACACCATGAATATAAGTTTTCATTGAATATTCAGTCGCATTGAATTTTAACAGAAATTTTGTCAAATTATGTAAGACAGACTATGATATTAGTAAATATGTATATATGTTTATTTTAAGCATACTAATGTAGATATTTTACTTGCCTGAATAATATACAAGGCCATGTCAAACTTATCTGCATTTTCACCATAACTGATTTTGAAGTCTATTATAGCGCCGTTTTCGCTTGTATATATGGAGTTCATATGTTTGTACATTCATGTAATATTTTTCTCCTTCAAAATTTCCTTGTTGCATGCTAATAATTTTTTTTATTTCGTGTCTTGTTGAAAATAATACGCTCTCCGATGGAGTATGTACTTATTGTAATAAAAATATGGATGAATTAAATCTTAGATAGCACAAATACAAAATCACAAACCGAAGTTATTTTGATGTAAAACGCTAACAAAGTAGTCTACCGACTCAAAGATTTTTTTTCTCCCTCAAACTTTCCTCGTAGCCAGCTAAAAATTTTTATTCCTTATTTTGTTGAAAAAAATACGATCTTCGTTGCAATCTATACTTCTAAAAATGGTTCCCCTTCTGTCAAATTACCAACCGTCATTCAATCTTCTGATTGGACAGTATCTAAAGTTCTTCAATGTCTTGCTCTTGCTAATTTTGTGAGCTCATCCATTGTCAGATCCTGATTGTGGGAAACCAGCAGTTCGTGAACTCCATCACTATGTACTCTAAATTTATTTGCTTGGTAAGAACGACGACTTCTACAATCAAATTACCAGTTTCATTAGGTATTGATTCCGCCTGAGTTTCAGTGATGGAAAAATGGGGGGGGGGACGATTTGACAAGATTCGAAAATTGCGCAAGTCGGAGGAGCGTAAGTCGTCGAGGTGTTATTGTATTCGAAATCTGGTGCCATCAAAGATCCACCGTGTACATGAGCCGATGCACGTTTAAATTGTAGCGCAGCGTTTCTCAAACTATGAGGCGCGCCCTCTAGGGCCTCATAATAACTCTACGAGGGAGGCGCGACCATATTGAAAAGTCGAAAACAAAAGATTATTTTTAAAAAGTTATGAATTTACTGAAAGTAAACAAATAAAATACATTCTCACGTAATAAAAAATTAATGGACATTTACACTGATAAAAACACTTATAAATGTATCAGTACTGCAATTGTATTTTATAATTAATTTAGCAATACTAAGTTAAGAACAAATTTAATAATTACCGTGAGCTTGTCATATATAAAATTATATACAAAAATTAACACTTATCGTGGTAATTTGTACAATTTTTAATTAATCCCTAAACTGCCGATTAAAAGATACGTGACTCGCTCCCCAATGCCACCGTTTTCCATGTAGGTGTGCGTATGTGATGCATTGGAGGGGGGAGGGAGGAAGAAAGGAATAAATAAGCAAATCCTCTGAAATAAGTAAATTCTTCACAAACACTGTCGAGGTCTTTTTATTGTATTCCAAAGCCTTCGGAATAATTTTATGAATAGCAGTGCACAGAAAAGATCGTACTTCGGAAAGACGTAAATAAACGTCATGGGGAATTAACGCTTTGGCTTAGTGAGACGTTTATATACGTCGGGGACACTTAAGAGGCTAAACTCCTATTGCAGCTTTAGCGTCAAAGTATTGTATTATTGAATTCAATACATTGTTATTGCATGGAGAGGAGGCACGATGAAAATTATGATTGAATATTGGGTCGCAAATATTGAAAGTTTGAGAAGCACTATTGTAGAGTATCCAAGTCTACGTTAGCTTGGTGGGGGAGTTTAAAGAGTGGGGAGCCATTTCAAGTACCGTCTTCATCATTTGATCGTGGTTCAAAATTACGAGGTACGTGGCAATAGCTCTCGTATTGCGCTGTAGTACGACATAAACAAACAAATAATCATTTTTTGTATTTAGGTTCACTTATTAGTAACAGGTATAAGCTCTACATTTTAAGGCTGTAATTTATTCAAATTTTAGGCTGAATCCTTTTACTTACACATATTTTTTTCAAAAGTATTTTCCAATTGTTTCTATGTGTATTTTACATGTATGCGCATTTATAATATCTAATAGTGTGTACTGATACGTTATATATGTATTGATAGATTATAAAAGTATCTATTTATCTCTAATGTATGATTTTACGTGTTTGAATAAGACCATTTGGAATATTCCAATTATGTTCAATGGAACTAAATCTCTATATTTATATTGGTCAAGGCAGTTAAATAGCACCTTCAATCTGCAGGGATCCATTCACACGTCCATCCATTGAATTAACTTATTATCCAATAGGAGAAGTGTTGGGTCTACAATACTCGAAAATACTGGGGAAGTGAATTCGCTCAAATGTACTCAATCAGTTACAGAATAGATATTAGTCTCCGCAGACTAATTTACTGAGTAACGTATGAAATCCGTGGAGCCTTTACGGAGCCCATGTAGCGTGAGCGGTTTGGGAACAAACTATGCAGATATCAACTTCGTCTCAACTGAATTGCGAAGATTATTGCTTGGTATCTACGAGTGGTGCGCTTAAGTGAATTTATTTCCATGGAATTTAATTAGAGAGCGTTCGATGAATGTTTTAACTCATTTCCCCATGTGACTTTTCCTATTGACAGATTTATTTTTTGCATTAAATTTTTAATCAAGCATTTTTAAAATGTAACTCTGTTTTGTAAATATGTTTCTCAAAAACCCGTATGAAAAGAAACCTGCAAAATCATACGATTCGTCAGGAAAAAGATATATGTTCCATGTTTGTGACAATTGGCTATCTTGACAAACTCGGGAATTTCTCGTCCAGCCAAATTGGCACTTTAATCTAGAAACGCGAATTTTTATCACTACTAAATAGCATATAAATAGTCAGTGAGATGATGAAGAGTTATTGCTTTTCGGACAAAAAAGCCACACTATTGAGTTCCTGAATCATAGTCGCTTAAGTATTGGAAGACATTTGGCGAGTTTTATAGGTTGTGTCATTTAAGAAAAGTACCCATCATTTCTTACTATTCAATTTGCCTTGTTCACACATCACGGAATCAGGTCTTACGTTAAATTCATCAAAGTTAATTATTTCAAATACCTACTGTTGATCAATTCATGTTCAATTTAATGAATTCTACAACTTTTTTGCGCGTTCGGATTTCTCCAACACCTCTGATGATCAGTAAGATCTCCACCCCAACCAATATGAGGAAGAGGTACTGCGACAACATTTACTCAGAAGCGTCAATTCCTGCTATTTTCAAATTGATGCGGTAGCAGATGTCGTAATCAAAAGAAAGCATAAACACTGGATCTAACTAATCTCAATTTTATTAATCTCACTGACTGACTCACTTATCTAATGACTCAGTTTATGGTTGGGAAGATTTTCGCACGCGATTAATCTACTCTTAAAGATTATTTACCTCTCAGAAATAAACATTGACGCGGACTTACTAGATAGTAAATAATCCTCCAAAGCAGACACTCTCAATTTTAGTTGTTGGATCGCTGCAACCCTTCTTTTAATGGTAAATTGAATATTCACTTGGCCGTGGTAAGCTTAAGAACTGTTGACTAATTGCTACAGCCTTTCCTCTATCAACAAGTATTTTTCCACTCATTACTTTAATTCGGTTTATATATTTGATCTCGTTTACATATCACGTTTCTTCTTTAAGAAAGGGGCAATTACATTGTACAATATTTTCACATTTAATATTTATACTCGTATCATTTTATAAGCTTTAATGTAACATGTATATATGTATATGTACGTAAGGCTTCAATTGCTAGCCAACAGTTCCTTAAACACGATGCATTAATTTTTAAATTCAAGATGAAACTGATAACAATATTTAAAATTATTTACAACTTAAGATGAAATTGTGTTTCGAATCGTCTATTTCTCCTGTGTGAGCCGTTTTGCTCGTAGTTCATCGTCTCACGAACCTGAGGTGTCTTTTTCATTATTGCTTCTCCTCCGTCGAATATCTACCGAGAGAAAGGCTCCACAATAAAAGAGATGCTTTAGTGCTCCATCACACATGCTCAAAAACGTTCAGAACAGGGCGCCATCTATGGATAAAGGTTGGTTACAGTGACATGCACGATATATATATATATGTGTGTGCGTGTGCAAGAGAGAGAGGGAGAGAGTGCAAAACATTTTTTAAGAAAATTATATTTATAATAATTTTAATTTTGTCATTCATTAGGATAATATTGAAAGAGAATTACTTATACTACAGTGGTATTTACTATCAACAAATTATAGGTTTATCACAGCGTGGTCCAGATAGATATTGTCTAGGTAATTTATGTTTACATTTTAATAAAAGCAGCTACAAAACTCTTATTTTACTTTTTTTTAAAAAAAATTCTTTATTTTACTTTTATCTTCATATAGAAGACATTATCATATTTGGTAAAAATAAGAATTTTTTAACTAAATACTAACTTTTATCTTGATCACCTTAATCTGATGCATACTAATAACTTTCAAGCAAAATTTATAGATATTGAAACACAGTTAAAAGATAAAGTAGTTGGTACTAATATTTATGACAAAAATGATGTATTTAACTTTCATATCACCTGAACTTCACTGGAAAAGTAATAATATACATGCATCAAAATAATCAGAAATATTATTATAAGTTACGTACAACGTAACAAATTTCTAGTTCCAAAAACTTCAGAAAAAAATAAAAAATTACAAAAATTTTATAAAATGCTGTATACATCAAAAATACCCAAGGAAACCATATATAAGGAAATTCTCAATGGTATGGAGAAATTCTTATTTATAAATAAATATTGTGCTATTATTAAAGAATATTTTGTAAATTTTCGTGACCGGTAATGGTTTTTCAAGCAGATGTTTTCTGGAAGGAGTACATATTTTTTAATACATTTATTAGAACCCTGCAGAATAAAAATACAAAATATTATAATATAATTACACTTAAAAAATGAATTGTTTGAGTAACTTCCCCAGCAAGACACCCTATCAAATGAGCCATTATCTATTATCCTTAAGAAAATAATATCAAAATGATCAGTTATAACAAAATGAACTATTCTAAATCGCCTTAGAGTAAATTAGCCATATAAAAGAGAAAAAAGCGGTTTTTTTAAAGCGGTGTTATTTCAAAATCGTATAAAAAAAGAATTAGTTGTACATCAAATGCCATTAAGGCTGTTTTCTTCAAAATGTTAAAGATCTCAAAGATAATTTGGAACGCATCTTCAGTCCTACAAATACTTCAGTTTTCGTTCTTACTGGCAACATTATAACTCATACGTCTGCTTATAATACTATGTTCTTAAAATTTGGAATCATTCCACAAGTAAGCATTTTTTTTCTTTTTAATATATGAAGTATAATCATTTATTATAGGCACTGTAGGAACTGAGATATGGAAACATTCTATATCACTCAAAGTGAATAATTTCAGATGAAGTTAAGAAGTATAATAGTTATTATTTTATTTAATTTCGCAAAATTTGACTTCAATTTTCATAAAAATTCAAAATTGTAGTTGTTTTTTGTCAAAATAAATTATTTTTTCTGTCTAACAACAAAAAGTCTTATTCATAATTTGAGGTATTTAATACGGATAATACAAATATGCTGTTTTTTATTCTATTTTTTTTTTTTTTTTTTTTTTTACACAAAAACTGAATTGATTTATTTTGAATCATTTTTGGTGTAAAATATTTTTACTAAACATCTAAAAATAGTTAAATTCCAAAATATTATGCTTTAAATATCTACTATTTTCAACTAAATTTGTATAAAAGTGAGATAGTTGTAGCACGATATGAGATATGATTTTTATTGTACGTATTCTTGTATTCGAATATTATAGCGGAATTCGGAAGACGGAGGTAAGGTGCGCTGCACATAATCGTTGGTTGTTAGAATGTATTTATCTATTTTGTATTATTGTTTGTTGCATTTATTTTTACATTTTCCAAATTGTTATTAACCAGTAAACTACCGATTAAAAATTACACAATTCGCTCCCCAGTGCCATTGTTTTTCACATAGGCACGCGTATGTGGTGTACTGGAGGGAAGAAAAAGCATAAATAAGCCAACCTTTCTCTTAAATAAATCCTTTGCAAACACACACTATCAAGGTCATTTTATTGCATTTCAAAGCGTGCGATATATGTTTGCTGATGGCAGCGCGAAGAAAAGAATCGTATGTTTCGGAAATACGTATATATACGTCGGGGCATTTAACGAGCCGATTGAACGAGACGTATATATACGCTAGTGGCATTTAAGAGGTTACTAAATTTATGCATAAGTAATCTGTGCCCTTATTCTATATATAATACTCATTCTGCTAGTAGAATAAGTATTAAAGAAGAAAAAAAAGGATAAGTATTATTTATTCTGCTTATACTTGACGTATTTTCTATATATTTTTAGGTATCTAAGGTGGTTTTTTTCACTAAATTTTAATAGTGTGTTAATAACGTCAATATTTTTTCCATATATTATTTTATTCGAATAAAAATTAAAACACCAGACTACACAATGCGAAGCAAACTGTAACTAGTATCGCAATGTTATTTTGAGGTAATATTTCCTAAAAAACTTTCAAAACTAAAGCAAAAGAAATGTGGTCACGAAAATCGTTTTTAATTTCAATCCGCATTATACACAGAAAATTTTTAAAAAATTAAAATAACAATGAAAAGTATTGAACACTTATATAAAAACTTAAACCCAAACACACACACGAGACTTGCATTTAAATTTTCAAAAACATTTATATGATGCAGTTAAAACAATTATTTGTGTGTGTGCATTTTTTTAAAAAATTTCTTCCTATTGAATTATAAAAATATAATTACTAGCTTAAATCATAAATTATGCATTATCATTTGAATAAATAAAATTTACCTCATGAATATCACTACACACTTTACTTTGACCTTAAGGATACCAAGAAAGATTGAAAGAAAATACATTTTTTCCCACTCTGACCAAAAAAAAGCTGTTTTTAAAGTGGTATTTTATTCAGAGAGTTACACATTAAAATAAATTACTGTTTATTGAATTAGTGTATTATAAAAAACTGTATATTATTTAAATAGATTAATTTATTATTAAATTACTGTATTCAAGGATATCTAATCCAAATTAAATATATCTCACATTGTTCAATATTCATCTTTCGATACTTTATAGTCATATATTTCATTTGTTGTTGGCGAGTATATATATATATATATATATATATATAATATACAATAAAAAAAAAGAAAAAAAAAAAAATTAACCAAATAAAAAAAAATAATATATATAATATATATATATATATATATATTGCGGTTACTTTCTTTTTTTTTTCTTTTTTTTTTTATTCTCATCATTATCTTCGTGTTATCTAATCGATACAAAAAGGGATTTTTTTTGTTTTCGTAATTATCTCACCGCCTATTGTTTATGAAATTTAATGAGTACTTTAATAGAAATGCTAATTTTTTCGTGTTTTGAAGGAGAATTAGTTACATTAAAAGAAAAGTATTGAAAAAGGTATTTTATTCAAGTAACCTTCATTTTTCAATCAGCTTTTTTAAAATGTTTTTCTTTTTTAGTTTTAATAACCTTGTGAACCCCCTCCCCCTCCAAAGCCGTTATTTAAGACAACCTTTTGCCTATCCAATCAAAAATACACAATACTATTAAACACAATTAGTATGTAACTAATGAAAGTGTTAGTTTTTTTAAAGTTTATCTAACTAATCTATTCATCAAATATATGAAAGAAAAAAAGACGTATTCAGTTAAAAGAAAAATAGAAGAAATAAATTATAGTTTAAAAAAAAACTAAAAAACACGCTTTTAAGGTGAATCGAACTAAAAAGTAAAACAATAATTCTTAATATAAGAATAAATGACTATCGAGAAATTTAATGTTATTGGGGTAAATGCGTGTGGTGCTTGAAATCAATTTTTATAATTTCTTACTAAAATGCTGAGTTTGTGTAAAAATGTAGTACAAAGCACCTCACGCTTTTCCCCCCAATACGCTTTACATGGAATTAGTCGCCAAATTTTGAAATGGCACATGGAATTAGTCGCCAAATCTGGAAACGGTATACTGAATTAGTCGCCAAAATTGGAAATCGTTATTCCTGATGTCCTAAACAGGACAATGGAACAAAATTATGAAATTATTGTATTGTCATCGGTTCTTGACAATTGTGCAAAATTTCGAATTAATCTGACCTTTTAAAGCAGGTAAAAATCGAGTTCAAAGATTCCGTTACATACAAGTGAAACTTATAAAAGTGTGATAATAATAAAAGGAAAAAAAATAAAAGATTAAACCAAAATTATGAGCATACTTTTAACTAAGAGAAGAAAGAGTTGTACTTAAAAATCTTCTAGAACTAGAAAAGTTCTATGATGTAATAAACATTTGGTAAAATGTAAGCAAATTTCATTGTTTGAAAATAATATTTACGCTTTAATATGCATATTCGTATTCTTGTCCGTGAAATTTTCAAGGTCAATTTAAGTTCTATTTTAATTGTATGAGAAGTGTTTTTATCTTTTGAATTCCAATAACCTTCACCAGCTTGAAGATGGTATGCTAATCAATTTCCAACTCATTTCTTAACTTTTTCTGTTATTTAAGACCTTGAGTGGAAAAGTCTATACATTATTTTGATGCATTTGATGCAAGATTTAAAACCTGTCAGTTCTCACTTGACGTATTTGTAATAATTTAAGTTTTTATAAAGGAAATAAACAACAAAGGAAGAAAAATTTAAAATAAAGTTTTCTGAGGAATTTAAAGAGATGTAAAGTAGATTCTGAATGCTTTAAATGTGTTTACAGTAGCATTTTGTTGGTAAAATTAAGAAAAAGGTATTGCAATTTATATGTGAGCCTATATTATTGCTGGTTTCTTGTCCAAGGTAAGCATTTATATAAGAGTGTTTTATAATTTAGATTAGTCAATGATATTAATTTATTTTTTGAAATTTATACCGAGAGTATAATTGTCTATAAAATTATTCCCCACATGTGTTGTTCATTTTGTCTGAAAAAAAATATATATTTACATACAACACAATAAATTTCTATTTTGAAAAATATCAGAAAAAAACTATAAATGTTTCACTAAATATTGCTTAATTCAAAAATATCCAATTAATTTTATTAATAGTTATTTGAATAAAGAAATTCTAAATAGTAAGGATTAAAATTCTATTGTTTATTATTATAAATTTATCATTTTTCCTAGATAGATATAGTTACCTACAAATTTTAATTTTAGATAAAATTATTTGTTCTCTTAGTGGGGTTTTTTTATCATCCATATTTTTAAATAGCATTCATATTTTTTATATTTATCTCTATTATATTTATTTTTTCATATATCCTTTCTAAAATCTATTATCTAGTTAACTTGCAATTTCAATTTTTTCTATTTTGATTAATGTTTATTCATCTCTCTCTAGCAGAGAATTCTGACTATATTTTTATGTAAGTCATGTTTCAGCTTGGTTTTTTTCAACAACTTTTCATACACTATCATGTAGAAATTTTCTGCTGAAGAGGAAGTTTGGGATCCCATAAAGGAAGTTGAAACCTACTTCATCGCTCTAAGTTGATGACAGCTTTAGAAAACATTATATTTTCCCATTTGGGTCTCTCAATTGACTTTTTTATACATATCTACTAATATTTGGTTTTCTGTTCTTGGTTATCGACTTTATTATTTTTCCATCCTTTGTTTTATAGGATATTCAATATTTTTTTTAAAAATTTATTAATTCCCAATAATTTAATATTTAATAACTTTTAATTATCTATGGTCCATCCCTTCAGGGGGGGGGACCCATGTTTTAATAATAAACTAGCTAGCCACTTAACGGCAACCTTTTGAATTAACTATATTGATCCACCTATATAGATCACGTGACTTCCCACTTACTGTAAATACTGAGATTTCTGGAGACCCGCTGTCTTCGTCACTAATCAGGTAGCTGGCTGCAGCGAGTAGTGTCTTAGTTTTCTTTGTTCTGCGTGTTGTGTCGACAATTCCCCCTGTTCTTTGTTTAATATGTGTGCTTATATGGTTCAAGATGTGCAATTAATAGATTTCCAGCAATAAAAGACTGCCCCGTCAATATCAACAAATATAAAACATCAACAATCATAAAAATGAATTTAATATTAAGGAATCCCTGCCCACCCACTTATTACATGTATATGAAATAGACGTGGCCGTTGAAAGGTGCATTTCTTATATGGGATTGAGATGAGGCAGTCCTGTGATTGATTAAAACTGGTTTATTATACATCTTGAAAACACAAAGAAAGACAAGGACGACACAATACACACACACAAACCAAACTGCAGCCGGCTACATGTTGAAGCAGACAAATGCAGAAGCGAAAGAGGGTCGGTCTCCAGGAATCTCAGTTTTTATAGGCGGCTCAAATCACATAATCTGAGTGGGTAGCTAGATGTAGTTTAAAATACTCTCGTTAGGCGCCTGGCTAACTTATTACTAAAACATTGGTCTTGAAGGGATGGACCAGATAATTAAAAGATATTTAAAAGGATTATATTGCTGCGAATTATTACATATATATACACACATTGACTAATGAGGGTATAGTTATATCACTATCTAAAATAACAACTTCTTAATTACAAATAACAACTTTATTTTGCAACTACTAACTAACCTCACATTGTATATATAAGTAAACTACGTCATACATCATAGCACCCTTACAAACACTACTCTCATGCTCTTCTCATACACATCACTTCTCATCACTCTCGGGAAAAAATTGAACAACACCGCTGTTAAAACAGCACCATCTATTTCGTAAATAACGGGCTTCTGTATTTATTATTATTTTTTTAAAGTTCTTTGTGATGTAGTTCCTTTCCCTAAATTAAATGATATTTTTTTATCTAAAAGAGTGAGTACTGTATTAATAATCATATTACATGAAAATTGAATGCACTAGCGTAATGTTCTAATTAATTACAGAGTTATAAGATTTTCAAATACGGAATACGATGCTAAAATCCCTAAATTTAACCAAAAATCATTTTTATCAAAAGAAAAGCAAAGAATAAAATCCTGCATAAAACTTTATTAAAGGTCTTTGTGAAATAGAACCTTTTCATTTCTATTTTATACACTATTAAATTGACATCTTTCTTGCTAATAAAACCTTGCGACAGAAAATTAACAAGCCACACAATCTCTTTTGTTATATAGTACATTTAATTTATTATTTCGAGTGAAGCCGTGTCTATTGATAAATTGAAGGTAAAAAAGTAAAAATTCCTCTCGCATGTCAACAAAACCGGCTTTATTTATTAGCTACAGCTTCCTGACTGTCTGAGTGTTCTAATTTATTAAAGGTGGTTTGTTTTACAGATTTTTGTCGAAACTTATGTAACCTCAGATTAATAATTCATAGAATGCTTTGCCTTAAAATTCGATTGTTTGAGGATGATTCATTACATAATTTCCGTTTGAGCATTTTTCAAACTGACATGTGACATACTACGAAGAAGCTCGACTTTGTCCTTTTGCATTATGGAATATGATAGTAATAGATTTATTTAATATATACTTTATCTTTTTAATCAGTTGAAGTACCCGTTCTTCGCACGGATGAATTTTCAAAATAAAAATCAGCATTCCGGCACTAGCAAACATAAAGTCAAAACTAAAAATTTAATTTTTGTAAGAATATATTTTGCGAGGATTAATTCGAAAAGGCATCATAATCCTACCACAAGGATCAAACAAATAATTAAATACAGTAGCAAGCTAAGGTAGATTAAGACTAAATATACATCAGATTTGCGTAGAGAAGCAGAGGGAAAAAATCGAAAACTATTTTATTGCTTGTGTCAATAAAACTTGTATAAAATCCAGTAATTGATATAACTCTCCTTTTTGGTAAAGAGATCAATATTTTAAAGGGTCCAAGGGTTCAACGCAAAGTTTTTGAGAATATTTGGATCTCTCTGATTATATCAAATTCATAATTTTATTACGCTTCGTTCACGAGTTAAGCTACAAGTACACCAAAAATCAATTTCAACATTGAATATTTTATAAAAAGTCTGCAACGGATTCCGAAAAAATTGAAGATGCAAATAGTTATCACTCATAGGTTTGATACAGCAATGCTCCGTGCATCTAGATCGATTATTTGCAATCGCATAGAAACTTTTCCTCTTGCTTATAGTAATAAAAATAATCACACATTGTTGAAAAATCAGCAAGCATTGAGTAATCCTCTCATTTTGCGATGCAGATGATGTGTACAATACTCTTGATTTATTCTGAACACCGGGAAAATTCCACAAACGATCCTTTTCGCTTATAGGCCCCTTGGATTGGCGAGTGTTTTCCGATTTGTCGCCAACTTGAATATTGGTTGTATTATTAATCTCCTGCTGTTTCTAGATTAAAATCCATTTACTATTGACATCACGGGTGAGAAATATGTGCATTGGCTCAATAATATACAAAGCATAGGATTTCTATAAACAAAATCCTAGATCTGAGAGCCAATACCTACTTAACGACCAACATTGTGTGACGGATCTATACGAGTTTATACTGATTTCTTCTTTTACCCTTTCAATCAAAATATTTATTTCAACCAACCTTCATCGAGAAACCAAACGTGATTTATGTAAATAAGGAATATTATATAAATTCGGTTTTCGCGAGTTGTAGAGAGTGAAGTGAGAAGTCAAGTTAAGTAAAGTAAAATGAAGAGAGTGAGAGATCGACACGTAGTTGTTGACAAGTTAAGCGAGGTTGATACGTTTGATGTGCGCAAAGAGAAGTGGATTTGAAGATTGAAAAGCATTGAAATTAAATATTACGGAGCGTGGAGTCATCGTCAATTCATCCAGCAAACGATAGTGGCTGAAGTTCGTCGGGCAGGAACCGAGCATTAAAGCCTAAGGTATTGTAATTTTGATTAAGTAAAATCTGATTATATTAGTGTGTGGCGTAGTTGTAAATGTGTGCGTTTCAGCTATCTTAGATTCAGTTTAAGTTCTGTAATATTATCCCCGTATTTATATATCTCACCTCTGCACTCTACCATAGTTTATATACCTTAATTAGAATAGTGTTGTGTCTGTTCGTAATAACTGATAAGAATCAATAAATCAGTTTGAATTGGAATAATGTCTTTGGATCATTTAGTTCCTCCTACACATCTAGCCGGGTTTTGAGATAAACGGGAAGGTAGGAATGTAAGGGGTGACTACAGGTCACCACAATTGGAATGATAATTAAGGCCATTACTCTTCCAACAGCATTTTTTGCTAACTTCCATCCACATAGCAAATTATGAGGTCAGCTGCCAAAATCTCTCATGTAGTTGAACAGAGTGACGTTAATATTCATTCACTCCATCCATATAGCGTGACTTCAAGTTCAAAATGCTGTTGTGGTAAAATTCACGTCTATTAAAAAAAATTAAACGTACAACGTCTTCGTACATTTGCAACTTCCAGTCTATCGTCACTGTTAAAAAAATGGTAAAAATTTATCTAATTCTATAACTGAAAGGAAATGACATCAAATCGGCTCCACTTATTTATGATATTAGAAACTGAAACTCTTACTATGATTTGAAATATTATGCCATAATTTAGCATGTTTTCTACTTGAAATCATGTTTGGCTCCATGGTCCCTGTAACTAGTAAGTACCTTATACACTTGTCATTCTTTAATTGTAGTTATATCTTATTGGTTTCGCACATTGTAAGATCGTTGGTTAGAAATCCAAATAGAAACTCAGGTTGGTTCCTTCAGTTCTTATAAAAACTACTTTAAACCTACTTTATCATACAGAAGAATCGTGATTGAACCTTATCATGTTTCAGATATTTATTGAGTTTTATTAAAACTAGAAAACGCTCTAAAATAATACATTGCATTCCCTGAAATTTATAAATCTGTTGAATTAGATTTAGAGCTCACCAAGAATGGAACTTTTCACTATTGGCGACTTATACACGACCAATCTCGAATTAAAGATTCTGTGACATTTACTCTCAAATTTAGATGAATAGGCTTAAGGCGATGATAGTGGCTTAAGGAATCGTTGCAGAATGCTAGAAAATTTTAATTGGCAGTGTGTTAACTTTTATGATTTAGAAAATGCAGTATTGTTGAGTTGAACTGGATTGACAGTCTTATTTAATTAATTACCTTCCGGTAATATTATAAAAGATAAACTTTAGCAGAATTACACTGACTTTCGGTTATCTGGTCGAATATCTTTACTGAGAGGCAGAGAGAATTGCCAAGTCTTAATTTTATTACAGAAATCACAGTTCTGCAAAGTTGGATTCTTAGATTGATCACCATTTGTCAGTTTGAAGACTTTATGCAGTCAATAACAATTTCTCATCTGCCCTAATCTAAGCATATTTATTTATTTTATTATATAGCTCGAACTGATTTATTATTTTTATATTTATTGTAAATGAAGTAAGTAGTAAGGTTAATTCTACTTATATTTTTTTTATAACCCAGTTCGTATAACGGTAGTCTTTATTTATTACTGTGGCCTAGAAGAGCATTTTGATTTATAGAAGCGTTGGAAACTTTTACAGCATAAATATAGCAGTGAACTGGATGTTTTAGAAAAGTATTGAATGTTCATTTCGTATTATTAATGAGAATCATACTTGTGCACTTCACAAAATGAGTTTTAGTCATGAAAGACGGTTGAAGTGCTCTAAAAATTGTGTAAATTTTTAAATATAAATACAAATTTCTTTCGTATTTATAACAATGCTTAGTTTTTTCCATTAACTATTATATTTCTTCTGAATAAAACTACATTAAAATTTATTTATATATTTTAATAAATTTAGCAAAATCTTTTTCTTCATTCTCCATCCAAATGTCTCATGAACAAACTAGTATCAACATAGGTGATAGTGATAATCAAAAAATTGGTAGTTATAGAGACTGCTGATGGAAGTGAAAGCTTAGAACTTATAGTATTAAAATTTGAAATTTCATAATGTTTGAATTAAAATTATCAACATCAATCTGGTTTTCACATCTATTGACACTCCGAGCAACAACTAAATGCATGTTTATATGGTTTTTTATTATTCAAACATATTACGGGCTGTACAAGATCATGACAAAATATAAATACAATTCAATTGAAATAACAATTAATATACAATCATATTATTTATGGATGGTATTTGTATTTACTTAAATTTCAATGTACTTGGTTTTTAACATTATTTTAATTGTTTGCATCACTATCATCATTAATTTCAACAATACTTGGACGTTTTGTACTTTCAATTATTTCATTTTGTTCTAAAAATATACAATAGGCTTATGGTAACTAAAGTAAGAAAGGAAAATGTTTGATTCAAATTTATCTAAAGTATCGCGTAAAAACCGCATCGATTGTCGTTTTATATTTTGTAGTACTGAGTTTTCTATCATTGGGCATATTTAGATTAAGTGTTTCATTTAGAAAATCAATTAATGGTAGATTTTTGTCATCTGCAAAGTTAATATTGAAGTCTCCACTTAAAATCATCGGTACATTATCATATTTTTCGCCAAATCTTTTTTGGAGTATTTCAGAACCTTCTTTTGAAAAAATCATCAAGTTTTCGAATAAAAATTGTTGTATCTGTCTCATAGATTTTACAGGCGAAATATAAACGGCAACCATTAATATGTATTGCCCAATCTCGGAATCGCAACGAGCAATACACAGTATGTACACATTGAACTTTTCACTAAATCCATTGAACTTCACTTATAAGATATACACAGCACTATACGTCAGCTGTATAGCTACAGATATACTGCTATAAGCATGTCGGTGATGCGAATGCACGAGATTTCACCCATCCAAAAAGTGTCTAAGGAGAACAGCACACTGCGCATGCGCCAGTCAGAGCATGTCGGTGACGCGAACCCATAAGATTTTCCCCTACCAAAAAAAACCAACCCAACGCCGCTAAAGAAGTTTTCACTTCAACAAGATACATCTCGTAAAGTAAACTCTCTTTCGAATTACGATTGTGAATTTAAATACAAAACAAAAAAAATTAGTCTACATCTTGAAAGAAACTAATAGAACACTTTTGCTTTTATAATTCCTTTAATAAATCAAATCAGAATTCAAACATAATGCTGTGAATTTAATTTTTTAATGTAAGTTACATAATTTATGCTTTTCAATTATATTTAAGTAAATTTTTCAGTTTAGAATTATGGCCTAGAAGAGAGATCTTGCTGCACTAATACTCATTTCTATCTGATATATATTTTCAGGTTTATTATTATTATTTTAACACATATTGTGTTTTTCCTCCCAAACGAAAACACTTTTGTATCCGCCTTTGATATAAATCATTTTTTTAACAAAGACATGTTTCTTATTTATTCAAACTTCCGAAACATTCGAATATTCAATTAAAAATTAACATGACGAGTGGGCAACAGTTAAAAATAACATTCTGCAAGAATCTAGCAGACGAAAAACCGAAATGAATACAAATGCGTACGACTGGTAAAACTGGTTAGTAACAGATTGTATGTTGATTTGTTTTTTGAGAATGTAAATTTGTTTCCAGGCTTTTGATTCTTTTATCATTTGGCGAAGTGCCAAACTGTTATGCAACTCGCTTTGCATTTTTAGCTCATCACCAACACTGACACAGCAAATATTCATTTTTGGTTTTTTTTAATTATATTTTGTTTCATTATTCTAAATATATTCTACTGAATCGATTAACTGTTGTTTGTGATTTGCTAATAGTTAAACTAACCTGGTAATCTAAATGGTTTATTTTTTGTTTAGCTTAAAAGTAACAATCGATCTCACATTGTTATTGTTTTTATTTTAACATTGAGATGCTGTATTGATAGCCATCATCATCCAAAGCTGTAACAATTCGATTAATCGCTAAAAGATTATTAATAATAGTAGAAAAAAATTTTAATGTATTTAACAAAAATATTAATTTTATATTGATTGCATTTATACGTCATTGTTTTGTATTATCTAACCCGGCATCACTCGCGTGAAAAAAACCACCTAAAGTTCTCGCGCAGGGTGTGTCATACCCAAGGGTGTTTACACTGTATTTTTAACGTAAAATTTATATACAAAGGTTAAAAATTAAGAAAAGTAGTAAATACAACATGTTTATTACATTTTTCACACGTAAATTTAATTTTTCTGTTCTTTTTATGAGGGCATTCAGTGCATTGCTTATACACTCCTTTAATCGCGTCGTGAGTAAGTGCGATGTTTTTCACTGGATCTTAATTTTTTTTCCTCTGTATCTTTTTTAAACTAAACATGTTGGAGTAAACTTCTTTATTCTTTAAATTTAAAAATTTTGGAATTTCTTTTTTATTTCCTTTTATTTTGTTCCAGCAATAGTTTTTTTTTTCTTCAAAAGTTCATCTGAAAGTGGATAAGATGTGTACCAGTTATCTCCTGTAAAATTACGTTTTTCTCAAATGTTTTCGTGTCTCTACATATAAAACATGTATTTTCAACATTGTCTCCCTTTTCTAAATTTGGATCGATTTCAGTGGAGGAATCATACTTGCTGTTATACTTTTCATTTGATTTTTCCTCATCATAACCGCGAAGAGAATTTCTTCATCCGAAAATACTGTTGTACTATATCTATTAAATACTGTCTTTTTTAAATTATTTAAATATCACATTTCTACATCAAAACTACAATTATACTCCATAGCATAAGGGAGATTTAAAACGTGTTTATGCATTCAGAACTGTAACGGTGATTCACACGCAGGTTATGACATACCCGAATAGGTGATTTCCAAAAATATTTATTTAGAATTCGCCTACAAGCTAAGGCCTCTCAAAGAATATGACCTTAAAGTCAATCCAATTTTCAATAAAGGTTTAGAAGGAGCGTTGAAAAAAGTTAGACGGTGGGTATGACACACCCTGCGCGAGTAGTGCTGGGTTAAGTGTTTTAAATTATTAAATCCATCATAAAAAATACCTATGAAATGCTGAAATTGTATACTTAATTCTACATAAATTGATCAAATAGTGAGAAAATCGACTTTTGAATATGAAATAAATATGTTTATTTACATATAGCACTTAACACTTGGTAGAATTTCTTATATGTGTTTGTCAAGCTGTTTATTAAAATGATAAAATTCCAATTTAAATTCCTCTTTTAAAAAAAAAATCATATCTGAAGCTAATTCACTTTGTATACTCAGCTCTATCTCCATTTTTTTTTTTTTTATTATTAGGTTCAAAAATCATGCATAGGACAATTTTTTAAATTTTAATCCTTTTTTTTTCTTGTGTTTTATGCTTAGACAGTTCTAAATCTAGAATTTTTTTAAGGATTCATTTCGTTCCATTGTGGTTTATAATTAAGACTTGAAAGTTTTTTTTTCTTTTTGTTTTTCCATTCCATTGAAATTGCTTCCTAGAATATCGAACAAGATATTGGATTTAAATTAACTTAGTTGTTCCAATTTACTAACGCTTCTTTTTTTAAAAACCAAAAGTTTTCCATAAAAAGAATATCAATGTTCATTTTTTTCGATTAGTGTTTTGTTTTATTTGCTACACAAGTACTTAAAGCTGTTAACTTTGAATTTTTGTCATGAAATTTTCTTCTTTCGTTTTACACTTTTTTGAACCCAAAATATTTCAAATAATAAAAAGCATATATTTAATATTCTAATATAATTTACAAACCTTCCTTATTACAAAAATGTTTTTAAATATTTCTAAACTATAAAAATATAAAATGTTTTTTTTTCTATTTTTAGTTTTTTTTAAAACTTGAACTAATCGCATTCAACAACGTACAAAATACTATAAATATTCTCTTTTCCAAACAAAAATAATTTAAACTATTTTTTCATACTTGGGGAAAAAATAGTACGACGCGCGTTTTTCTATTTAAACGTTTAAGTTCGTTTAGTTTAACTCCTCTTCTCTTTATATGTATGTAAGTTAGCGTTGTCGAATCGGTTCAAGTCCTTTTTTCAACTAAGACCCGTCTTGTAGAGTCACTGATGCACACGCTATATCTGTCGAGACTCTCAAAGTCTTCCCTTAGAGTGAGGGTGGCCAGCTCAGGTGTCGCCCTCGTCACTTGATTTAAAATTACGTAGCCCTCACGAATAATAGCTTTTATGTTACTGAAGAGTGCAAGTAAATTAAAATCAAATCTGAAAATACATGTAAAATAAAATATGATCCGATTAACTTATATTATAATTATATTGTAATTTAAATAGCAACTATTTTATACACAACAAAAATAAAAAATAAAGTACAATTTTTAATTCAAATTTTCTATTAAAGCAATTATAAATCCATTTATATTCGAAATAATTGTGTTCTTGATAGAATTCAACTCATTTTAATAAAAAAAAATTCCTTTAAGAAGAAATTTTCTTTTGTGTAAAAACCTCTGAAGTAAGAGTAAGTTTAAGCATGAATGTACTTATTCAACATTTCTGGAAACTTTGTTTTTGACAGGAACTAGGAGCATCATTGTTTCACTCTTCTCATTGTTGCCATTTTTTCCCCCTAGTATTCTTTTGTCATTCGCACAAGCGATTTCTTCTATCGTTAACTTTATGTTCTTTTCCTGTGACGTCACTCTGACGCATTACCAATGCAGGAGGTTCATTTATTATCGCTAGGGGAATGTAAAGATTGAGGAAAATAGAGTTTTCTTAACTGTAAGAGCCAAACTGTCACCTCAGGACTCCCATTTTTGAATTATTAATTTTGTACATCATTTATTAAAGTGTTGGTTGTCATAATTCTAATGTCTAATTTACGATGGAGCCATATCGATGTATTTTAAATGATCGATTTTCACTATGATTGTTATTGATGAAGTTTTCGACTGTGACCTTGACTTGTCAAACGATGTTTCAATTTCGTCATGTAATTTAATCATTTATTTTTGTGGACAATATATTTACCGCATATTTTAAGCATCTTTATTGTGAAATCTCGATGCATTCTAATAATTATTTTACTTGGGAGCATGAGTTTTCTTTCATTTGTTGTTCATAAGTTAATATTTATTTCACTCATTTTCAGTAATATTTTTGTTTGCTTATCTAAAACATAATATTTGACCAACCATGAATATCGGTTGAAAATGTTCTTTATCTTTTTTAATAAAGTGTTTTTTTAATATAAAATGTATGAATAAATCTTTAACTGCCAACAAATTGGAAGAATAATCGGTACCTATGTATTATACCGTCGACCATTTCATCAAATAAAAAGACGTCGCCAAATGATGCGATATGCAGCCAATTGTTTAAAACCGTTCCCTCGCTTGTTCAGACTTATTTATAATGAGAAGAAAAAGGCAACTTTTTGGCGACGGCTTTTAAATTGGGGATATCTTTTGATAAGGCGAAATTGATTGCTGGTATAATACGTAAGTATCGAATAATCATATGCTTTTATTTACTTATTTATACTGATAAAATATTTCAAACTGATTGTATGCCGGCTAAATCTTTGCCATTTTATATTATGTCAGCTTTGCAATTTCTTTTGATATTCGAATTTGAGAGTAATATGTATTCCAAGATCTTTTATGAACAGACAATTATCTTATTCCCTCAGGTTGCCTTATTTTTAGAATTCATTTCGAGTTCATATTAGAAAGTAAGAAAATATATTAGCTACGAAAAATTAACCTTCCTGCAGACCTACAGTAACATCCTTTCAGCAAGTCATTCTGTAATCTTTCTCCTAGAACTGAAACTATATTGACATTGAACAATCACAAAAGAAGCCAAGAACTAAACCATTTCTTCCGAAGGCTTAGAGCAAATCTGTCACTTAGATTCTTACCCAGTCTCTTAAGATAAGATTAATCTCAGAAGAATGACCTTTCTAACTGTTGGTGAATTGTACAAAGATCTAACAAAGAACAATACTGTCTTTCCTAAAAATTTGGAACTTTCTGATTTCTTCATGTTATTCTCTTCTCCTTATCAATTTTCTGTTTCTCTGATATTGATGCTAGCCGACTAGTTTTGAAATCAACATTAAAACAGTTATTTCTTTTGCAGTTTAAACACATTTTCAGTTATATTCTAGTCTATTTTGAGGCTGGTACCGGAAGTATAGCAATTGACCGAAATTAGAGTATAAAAAGGCTATCTTTCCTTCACATTTGGAATATTATATTCCTTCATATTATTCTGTTATCTTTCTGTCGAAATTGATGCTGAATGAACTTGAATAGCCATAAAATCCAATCTAGAATAAAAGTAATTCTTCTGAAATTTTCTGATAAGCTTGTATCCTCATTTTATCTTCTAGTCATTATTTTTGGACTGTACAATTGTTATTGAAGAACTGGGGAAAAAACAGATCTGAAAAAATATTTTTTCTATATTCCCCCGGTGGCGTGGCTACAGCGGATGTGGTTGGAGCGGACACATAACATTTCGTGGGCTGAGCGGACACTTCGAAACTCATCGTGATTTGAGTGGATACATTTTTCCCCCATTCAATTTTGCATATGTTCCCCCTTCCCCTTTTTATTTCAGGGTTGCCTAATTCTCTGGATTTCAAATTAAGACACTTTTTGTGTTTCTTCTTTTAATATTTTAACTAATTGAATGAAAGAATTGAAAACATCCTAAAAGAATTCGAAACATCAAACAATCTAGAAAAATATCTAAAATCATTAAGTTTTATAACTAGGTTGGACTAAATCCAATGGTAAATGATATTTATGTCTTTATAATAAAGGTTAGTTAGTATTCATTTACTTGTATTTATTTTTCTTTTATTTACTTGTATATATTTTACTTCTAGTATTTATTTTTACTTACATTAATGAAACTAATTAATTTTAGGGCAACTGCAACTGTTCTAATATTTATTTGACTCTAAAATACAGTTTTCCACATTCGTTGAAATTCGTTCATACCCTTCATTATATTGTTACTTACTATTAATTTTTAAAATATTTCTCTGAAAGTTTTTATTTCTATTACATTTCGCTATGTTTAAAATGTATTCGCACTATAACATCTTAACAGTTTAATACAAGTAATTAAATTTGATTGGCAAAAATGTATTTATCCTTGTAATTCGGTAATCGAATCTATTTTAAGATTGGGGGAGGGGGGGGGTCCGCTCAAACCACGAAATGTTATGCGTCCGCTGGAATCACGTCCGCTGTAGCCACGCAACCATTTCCCCGATTTCGCACATATCATACATTCCGATTAGTATTACCTGATCCGAGAATGATGGTTAACAGTGAAAAAATAGTTTACAGCAGTGACGATTGGTATTGAATATTCTGAACAAAATTTTATCGATTTTATAGCAGTTGCTTAGGTTTAATTTTGTATAATCACACACAATTTGATATTAAATTTAATAAAGAACATAATTATTATTCTTAAATCTCCATCCAAGTTTAAAACTATTTTTCTCTTTGAGATCATATACTGATCTTTATCTCATGGCTGATCAAAAATTAATATGTAACGTAATCGAAAACCATATTAATAAAATTCAGGTATTGATAAAAAGTTTTCTAGCTTTATACATACTTTTTTCATCTATTGAAGGGTCATTATCAATACTTCAAAATTATTTCTCAGAAGATAGTAACGAGTGCTATGCAAGTCTTTTGTTAATAAGAAAAAAACTAAAAATCTCAATTGATGATAAATGGCCATGACGTAATAAAAAAATACAATAATAAAAAAATAAGATACATATATTCTTTTTTCGTAAAAAATCGGTGATTTGTTTTTTATTGACATTACTTTGTCACTATCTCTTCTAATATCCGTTGACGCATAAAACCAAAGCTTTCAAGAAAAATTTCCGCCTTTGTTCGTTGTTTTTCTTACAGGTACGAGTAAAAGGCGTGTTTCCTACAGCGCCTTCTTATAGGGGCTACCTCTGTTTTTTTACTGACGTAAGGGATATATTATTGTTAGTAAAACGGGTAATATATTTAAAATCGTGCATTTTATCAGGTCCCAAGATTCAAAGTAAGTTTATTTCTCAATTAGATGAAAAATATTTTTATTAAAAATAACCGATTTTCACACAGAAAATTAACTAAAAATTGTTATAAATGTGGCTAAGTACTATTGGAGATGACAAGATTCGAGGGAAGCTTTTCTCTAATGTATTAATTCAAATAACAGGTTAAGCAACAGATCTGTAAAAATAAAGTTTCATCTTAATAAATAAAAACTTTATTTTCAAATGAAAACACGCTGGTTAACAATTTTAAGTTTGTAATTTGTATAAAATAAGTATCAATAAAAAATAATCATAACCTTTTTACTTATATGGTGTGCATACATTTTTGCTGCGCTTAAGAATTTCAATTACATTGTACTAGTCCATTACTAAAGTTATTAATTTATTTACTGTTTAGGTTATTAATTTATTTACGTAAATTTCAGGATCTTTATATATACAAATAGCAGATACGCGAAATTCTGAGTTACACTTTAAAGCCAAATTTTTTAGAACAAGAAGTGATCTAAATGGGATTTAAAATATTAATCGGAATGGGGGGAAATAATATCTGTCAGAGAAAAATTTGAAAACTGTTGACCCTTATTCAAGAATTATGCTTGTACAGAATAAAAAATTATTAATATATTGCCTTAAATTTTATTTTTTATAAAAGCTGTTGTCCGAATTGACATTCACTTGTAGAACCAAAGGTTTCATTTCTCTAGATATTCAAATTCATCGTCAAACTTTATAGACTGTCAAAGGCACTCACTTTTCCCTAGATTTCAAATGTGTTCTAATAGGGAATGATCTAGAGATAGAAAACACGTGGAATGTGTTTAATAAGCTCGAAGATATTGACACAGAAAATAATTGTCATATGTAACCGGGTATTATTTTGTTGAAATTTGTCCTGGATTCTGTAAAAAAAGTTTGGCAATATAATTGGGCATAGAATATCATCGACGTACAATCAAATTTTGAAATATTGATATATAAGGAGCCTAAATTTCAAATGAAATAGAGCTAGGGAGGCAAGCAGGGATGATTTAAGGTATAGCCAACTGGGCCCGGAACCAGGGCCTTGATCTTAGGATAGCATTGAAAGATCATAGCTCGAATAATTTTAATCATCAAATACTATTCCTGCACTTATTCTCCGAAAAACTGCAAATTTCGAATTACAATCCGTCTGGCAACAGTAGCAAAACTTTGCCCTGTCCGTCTTCTGTACCTAGCACCTGCAATACCACCATATGCTATCAATGCTCATTTAGTCGAAAGACGGCAAACGGTCGAGTTGATTTGTGTCTTGGTATGTGATATTGCCAGCCACGTACATTAATTTGACAACGAATTTTATATCCTGTGCACTGAAAAGGGTCACAGGGGGCATGCTTTTACAGAAAATTCCAAGGGCTTCAAGATATCTTAAGGTGTCACTGGAAATAGGCTTATACTGTAGTTGTGTCTGCGTGCGCGTTTATGTCTAAACTCGGTCTCTTTTCTGTGAAAAAAATTAAAGATCACTCCAGCGCAGTGCTTCTCAAACTTTCAATATTTGCGACCCAATATTCAATCATAATTTTCATCGCCCCTTTCCTTCCATACAATAACAATGACAGTTACTATACTTTGACTACTCCATACAATAACAATTACTATACTTTGACGCAAAACCTACACGACTTTAACCTCTAAGTGCCGCCAGCGTATATAAACATCTCGCTCAACCAGTGCGCTTATTGCACCAGACGTATATATACGTCTTTTTCCTAAGTACGCTCTTTTCTGTAAACTGCTCCCAATAAAATTATTTCGAAGATTTTTATGCAATAAAATCACTTTGACAGTGTTTACGAAGGATTGATTTATTTCAGAGGATTTGGTTATTTATTTCTTTTTACCCCCCCCCCTCCCATTACACCACATACGCTCCCTACGTATTAAACGATGACATTGGGGAGATTAATTTTTAATCGGCATTTAAGGGATTAATTATAAACCGTACAAATTATCAAGATAAGTGTTATTGTTTCCAAATAATTTTATATATAAGAAGCCCCTGGGGTCACTGTAATTAATAAAGTTGTTCTTTTGTTAGAATTGTTTAATTAATTATAAAGTACATTGCACATATAAAGTATATATTTTTAAGTGTCTTATATCAGTGTACATGTGTATTTTATTTTTATTATGTCAGAATGTGTACTTCCAGTAAATTAATAGTTTTTTAAAACAACTTTTTGTTTTCGACTTTTCAATATGTTCAAGGCCACCTCGCAGGATTATGACCCCCTCCAGGGGGGGGGAAGGCGCCCCACAATTTGAGAAACACTGCTCCAACGCTTTGCTTGTGTGTAAACTACAATAAGGTTTCTTAATCCTGCTATTTTGTAATTCTGCCAATCGACTACTGCTTCTTTTTAAATATAACTTTCATATTTTATCGTGTTCGCAAGTGTATGAGGATTAGGCGAAGAAGAAAAATAAATACGTTTGTTTCATATCAAATACTTTATGAATGATGATTTGCAACATTTTCGGAGAGAATCATCAATCTAAATTCTTAATCTAACTTATGAGGTAATTCAAAAAGACTTAACTGAAGTCGGAGATCTCCTTAAACCAACCCTTCTTGAACCTCCATAGCTCGGTACAACTCCATTGCTGTTTTCTTTCACAACTCTAGGTGAATTCTAAGATCAATATAAATTTCAAGCCGCACGACTTCCTAGTCGCAATTCACTTTCTATTATTCCAAGATTTCATGATTAACCTCACACACCCCAATATCATGTTTGCATAAATTTAAGTTTTCTTTACGGGGAGTGGTTTTTATACTAAAATCACAGTTGAAGAATTGTTCACCATAAGAGGATTGATAGAAGTATTGCGAATAGAACCCTTCACAGGATTTACCCTAGTTTACCACAGTCCTAAGTCAGTGACAGCTTTAAAAAGCCAAATAGTTTTTTTTTATTTTCGTCAGTTGAATTTTCTTCGTATATTGGTTTTTTTTGTGAAAGATATTCGAGATTTCAGACTTTGATCTTTTCCTGATATGCAGGATATTTAATATATCCATTATTTTTTTATTCTTATCATTATATGTTACACTCACATACACATACATATAGTGGAATTGTTCTATACGTTATTTAAATAAAACATCAGGTAATAAATTAATTGTATAAAAATCAACATCTTGAAAATTCCTCTTTCTACATATACCTGTATTAACTTATTTTAAACTGCTGACACATACACATCAAATTCTGTAAAATGTCCACAAAGTACCATACAGACAATTTTTAACATAAAACAAATAACATTTCAGTTTTTTATAAGGCTATATTAACGTAACTTTGTAATATTAAATGTCATTATAACACATCTTCTATAATTTTTAATTATTTATTCAATTTCAGATGAATATACATTTATAATGTTAATTTGTTTCTAGTAATATTTATCTATACTCTCAAAGAAAGATTAATTGAAAATAGTTTTAGTTCTAATTAAATATTTACTCTTACTTAAGGGCTACGCAAATAGTTATTTTGCAATTAATAGACATTTCGAAATTAATTGAAAGAGATAGAGATTAAAACTAGCTACTATTTTGCGCGATCTAACTCAAAAAGTAAATAAAATTACTTAACATGATATGAATATTTAATTAAATAACGTATTATTTTTGTAGCGACATGTACTTCAAAAATGATATAGTTTCAAAATGTAATACATGCATTTCATTTCACTTACGCTTTTTATGATGCTATTTATGTAAATAATAAATATGTTTCTGGAGAAAAAGAATTGAAAAAATTGGTTGTGAGAACTGACTAAATACAAAGTAAGAAATTTCTTGAATTATTAATTTTTCAATGCGGAAGTTGGTAATCGTATTAAATGAAGAAATTATAAGACATAAATGCGTTTGAAAAATATGCATGGATATTTTTTTGTAAGAAAATTCGTTTAGTTGATATTTTTAGATAAAACAATTAATGTATCTAGTTTATTTTACTTTTGCAAGCTTTAAATGTATTCTAGTTATAATAATGTATAATTTTATTAAAGTTTTTACCTAAATAGAATTATATTTTATGCGAAATATTTTTCTGTCGGAGTTAAATTTCATTTATTTTTTTAATCTTCTTATATAATATGAATTATAGAAATACATTAAAAAAGTAAACTGGTAAGTTTTAAATGATTTATGTTTTAGAAAAAAATTTATAGTTTAGCAAATATTTTAAATTAAATTTGACTTTTGCTAAAAATTAAAATACTTCTTAACTCCATAGTAAGAAATTAAGTGTAGCTTCAAGTATTTGTTTTCCAAAACAGAGCGTTCTTTTTTTTATAAGTTTTAATAATTTACAAAATTTATTAATTCATTTGAGAATTGTGATGGAAATCTAAAAGAAAAATTCATTTTTAAACAACATTTGCAATATTTATTCAGTTATTAAAAGAAGCTTTATATTATTATTTTGTAAAAAAGCAATCCATAAAATTTAGGAGAAAAGTTACTCACTCACACTCATAAACGCAATCTTTGGAACTATTAGATCCAGATATATGAAATTTTGAATCCTGTTTATTTTGTTGAGTTGAGTTCCTCTAAGAATGTTTTTTTGGGAAATTCCATCCCCAAGAGGAAGGTTGTGGGACATTATAGACAAAAATTCCCGTTTCTGGAATTTTAGACCTCCAGAATTGAAATTTGCAAACACGTTTCTTTTATTGAATGTAAATATGCTAATAACGGATTTCGCGAAAATTGATCCTAAGAGGAGTTACATGGTTGTGAAAGAGAGAGGTAGAGAGAGAGATATACATTTATAAATACTTCAGAAGTTAAAATACTTCTGAACGACAGCATGCAATACAGACAGGATGTATCTATTCTAAAAACCTAAATAGATATTTTTATTAACATGACAATTAAAAAAAATAATTTTTAATCGAATGATAAAAACCAAATTTTAAAAAATTCTATATTTCCAGTTTTTGGTGATATTAGGATTTTTCTACTTTATTTATCTTACGAACTAGTTTTTTTCTTTATATGTTGTTGTACATGTTTTAAATGCGAATTTAACCTGATTCATATAACATCTCTGAAAATCTCTCGAACAGACATTAGTTAAAATGTCTCCAGGACAAGAATTGATGGGAATTGAAGTGAAAAAAGTGCAGTTTTTTACGTCAAAGTAGAATGTCATTTCACCATAAAGCTAAAAAAAAATTGGAAAATCTGAAACAGATGTTGAAGATGTGATCAAATGCAGAAGTGATGGTTCGGTAAAAAAGAAATATGGCGCAAGATGAAAGCTGTCTCACTGAGATCGAAACCGAATTATCCATCTTGTTGCTCTACGAAAAGTATCTGCTACCGAAATTGTCCATAATTTTGACGGAAAAGTGTTTATGCCAACATTTAAATGTTTAAAATAATTGTTATTCCATAAAATATGTCAAAATGAATAAAAAAACAGCATTCACCAAAGAACATATTACGATAAGGGAAACTGTGCTAAAATAGTTTGTAAAAACATAGAGGGGGAAATATTTTTTTCCAGATGAGCAACATTTTAATCTTGATCTATCAGATAGTTTTATCTCTTATTCAAGCAATCTGGAGTTCGAGAAATATACCAAGTGGACCGCCGTTTTAATGGCGAATCTTTGATTAAATTAAATCCTAGTACAGCCCTCTGATTTGGGAACAAAAATTTGGCGCCAATTTCTTTAGAATTTGGTGCTAATTGGCAAGAAATGGCAACCTTACTACCAGACTGGCTGTTTCTAACGTTTTTCGGACAGTGGTCAGTTATAGGCCAACGATGTACATGCTAGAGAATTTATTCTATAATGACTGAAAGTGAAGTGACGTTTGGATTTTTTTCTTCTTTTAAATGAAAAAGGCAAGAAAGAAGGGATTAATTGTGGTGTTTTAATGAAGAATTGATAATATCGCGATACGAATGACTGAAATATAGGAGGAATATTTGTTTGTTTGAGAGAAAGTAAATTGTAAAAAGTAAATTTCGATCTTATTTTTTGTGTTAAAGGAGCGCGTTATACCCTGAATTTTATGGTATGCCCACAATATGACTACTAAAAATTATCTCAGAATGTTATACGTACGACTCAGCATATTGTTCCACTTTAGGGGGTAATAATAATTTGGTTTTCAACAAGCTGGAAATTCTTGTCCCATTAGAGAAAGAAATATCGAGGTTTAGAGAAAGAATTATAGTATTTTGAAAGGGTCAGCTAATCTCTTGCACCTAAAGATAATATAAAATGTTTGGGCTGCTCTTGTTAGAAAGGTTATGTAAATAAGGGACAGTATAATTCATTTAAAAAGCTCGAGGAAAATATCTATGCTGCATGGGATGGTATTGATCCTGAATATTTGGGGAGAAAACATATTTAAAGTATGTCAGACGAAATGGCTCATTGTCTTTCTGTTAATAAAGACCTCACAAAATAATTGTAAAGGACAAAAAAGTTAAATGTCTTCACAAATGCAAATTCGTTAAAAACTTTTTTGACTACATTTTTGTTTCATCAAACATAAAAATGGTAAAATTTTATAAATAGTGTTTAAACATGTAACTTCAGTGAATAAAAATAATATTAGTTTCACTATTGAGTTACGTGTTTTGTTTATAAAAAAATATATCCGAGTATAATTTTTTTTAAAACAAGTAAACATGGAATTTTCAAAGAATCAACATTGAAATCAACATCTACATCTTAAAATAATGAACTATACGATTTAAAAACATGTTACAATCGGTATTTTTTAAGTTTATTTCATTAATTTGTGCTTAATTTTGTTAATTACATAAAATAATTGTATAGATTACCTCAATTATTTATCTTTTTAACCATGTATTGATAAGCAGAAATAACAGAATATATTTACTTTACGTTACTTTTGTTTGATATAAATAAGAAACAAAGAATTTGACATCTTTCTGAAGAAGCAAACGATTTGAAAATATTTCAGCTGTCGGAAAGAGAAAACAACCGTTTTCCTTCTTCGAATTGTTTTTGGGAACTTTTGAGTATAGAACGTACATAATTTAAAAGGGTTTTTTGAACGCAAATAAAACAATATTTATTTGCGATCTCTAGATAAATATTTTTCAATCTACTTCCATTTTTTTCCTGGAATGTTTTTCCATTTTTTTTTTCTAACTCATCCCATTATAGCCGTTCTACTTCGAAAATATATTTATAGAGACACTAGGTATTAATTCTAAAAAGTACATATTTATGCTGTTAAAAATGTATGAAATTAATCTTTTTTAATATACTCTTATATTGAAATAACATAGAAAGTTATTTCACAAAAGGTAAAAAAAGGTAATATTGATTCATTTGAGAAAGGAATATTTTTAGGGGATAACACTAAGAATATGTGTACAGTGTTTCATTAAATAAAAAAATAAAAAAATTTACATTATTAATTTATTGTTATATTTATAAATTGTATCATAAAATATTTTTCAAAAATCAAATAGGAAGAATTAATATATTCTTATTATTAAAAATACAGCCAATTTAAAAAAAAATCGGAAAATTTTAAAAGAACTACTTTTTATGTATATATGTGTACACTGTTTTTCTTTTTCAATTTCTTCTCTGTTATAGTTCACTCTCTATATTTATCTTGTTCAAATTTTCAATCTTTAATAAAAAGCATTTTAAAACACTCAATAGAACTGAAATTTTACATTCAAAAATATTTTGGATGACAATACAGTAATTTAATTATAATTAATAAAAATTAATTGATTAGAACTAATTATTCAAAGAATTACAAATGCAGCCACATTGGCATCATTTTTGTCGACTTAGCGACCATTTTGGCGACTTACAAAAATTTGAAAAGGTTTTTTTTCTCACATTTTAAAGCGGTCAATTTTTCTGAAATTTTCTATACACTATTGTTTTGAGTAACAATACGAGTTTTGAGTAACAATACGATAATTTAATTAGAATTAATTGTTTGAAATGAATTATTTAAAGAATCACAGATACAGCCACGTTGGCTTCATTTTTAGTGACTTAGGTCAAAACTGTAAAAATATTTTTTTCCTCACGTTTCAAAGCTTTCAGTTGAACGGAAATTTTATATACACGATTGTTTTGAATGACAATACGATACTTTAAAAATGAATTGCCACTTAATGTCGTGACTCTGTCATACGTATATACATATTTACATTAATTGTAACTATTTAATAAAAAGTAACTAAAATAAATTTTTTTGTTGATCTAAGTAGGAACGGACTTAAGGGGGTCCGGCACAGGAATTTTCAAAAATTTATCGTTTTTTATTTTTTTATATTTTTTAAAAGTTTAAACACTTCTGTTTAAAATGATGTATTATATGAGAAAATACCATAATAAGAAGTATTTTTATTAATTTTTTTAAATGAAGCTACTCCTTGACGCTCATCAAATGAGGCCTGCTAGGAGTACCTGTGTTTCCCCTTGTATAAGTTTCCGATTAGCGCGAATCCATATGATGTTCAAATGGAAAAATTAGAGTGTATTAGGCTTATCCAAAAGTATATGGGTACACGTCTTTTGGGTCTTAAAAGTGAAACAGAGAATAAAAAGTTAAGTGATGGGAAAAGCCTAAGAGGTCGTATCCGATTCACCGACTTTTTAACATCAAAAATTCAAAGGTATTACGGTGTGGTTGTTAGAAATAATATCAATGATCTACACAGCATGAAAACTGCTGTTTGGGCTACTTATTTTCATCTTCTGTCTCCAAACGAAAGCCCTCAACGTGGACTGTGGCCTCCGATTATAAATGTCTGATGCAAGTTTCAAAAGACAGAAACTGAATGTAACGAAAGGCACTATGATCGTAAACACATACACCACAATGAATTGAATGGAGCCAATTTTTAGAGATCTAGGTGATCCTATGTTATTAAAAAATATTTAGATGGAAAGACCCACAGAACCCAAATGAGTCAGTTAATAACACCAAATGGTCACCGTCAGTGATTCCAAGATGTACATTTGTGGAATTAAAAACTCTAAAATTAGGGGTAAATATGTCTATTGTACAGTTCAATATGAGTCATGTAGCAAAATTAATGATCTTAAAACATTGTGATATTGAACCAAGTTATAAATGTATGCCATGCTTCAAAAAACTAGATACACGTAGGATTCGTGTATCCGAACGAAAGCATCTTTAGATCCCAAAAAAAGGCAAAATTGTTAAAAATAATGAAAAAAAGAAAATTAGAAGGGTCTTTTGTATGGAGCAGAGAGTAAAACAAATGATTAATATGGTTCTGGAAAGTACTAAAAAAAGTAAATGCTCAAAAAATTACAAATTTTTACTTTAAAGCCTGTTTTCTCAAAATGTAATATTTTTCACTTTATGTACCTTTTTCTCCAAAACTACTAATCATATAATCCTCAAATTTTCAGTGAGTAGACTTTTAACATGTTTACACATTTTAATAGAGGGAATTAGATATATCTAGCAAACCTTTTCGATACGACATTTTGAATCTAAATTTTATGAGGGAAAATTGGACAATTTTTAAAAAATTCATAATTAATTTAATTTTTAACAAAAAATTAAAACCCTTCATTAAAGTGTTATTGATAGTACACATAATCTACTGTAAAAATTTTATTCATGAGAAGTAAGTAGTTTCTAAGAAAAAGGTACATAAATTTAACATGGACTCCTATGGAGGTGCCGGACCCCATTAAATTTTTTTTATATTACTTGTTTTTATTAACACTACTTATCGTTTGAATAATACATTGCTCCGTCTGTATGCAGGTCACTGTGGTAGTCAAGAAGGCTGCTTTAGCCTAGTGGTCATGGTCAAGGATTCGTAGCCGGCGTGTAATGAACTCAAACCCTTGTGTCACCACTCTACGCTATGTAGAGAGTCTGATGCACGTTTAGTCTGTCGTGACTCAAAGTCCTCTCGTTGGCATGGTGTGGAAGTTCGGAGAGGGGGTTGTCCTCGTCACTTGACCATTATTCAAAATTACGGAGTCCGTTGCCAATAGCTTTAGTGTTGCCTTGCTTTATAGTGCAAAGTTAATAGCCACTTACTCACTGTGGTAGTTGAAAAATCGCTTAACTTGTAAACAGCATCTTTCTTGATTCGTTGGGTTCGAGTCCTGATACCATTGAAGAATCGTCGTGTAGAAGGGGGATAGATATTAAATCTTTTAAGACTCAAATTTTTCTAGTTGTTGTGATGCTGGTTCAAAAGTGACAAACCAACTAGAGAAAGAGAGGTATCGCACTTGTCACTTGATCGGGCTTCAAAGTTTAAGGTTCGTCGCCAATAGTCATTGTGTTATTTCAGAGTGGGATGTAAATAATCACTCAACCATTACTATTTAGATTATTGTAAATTAATTGTGGCAAGATTTAACGATAAAATTTATGTAAACCATTGGACGTAGAGGTAACGTAAAGAACGTAACGTTTAAAAAAATTATGATTGTTAATTTCTTTTATGTCTCTCCGGCCCTCTATACTATTCTTCATACTAAAAACTTCGATTAAATATTTAACAATCATATCCACTATGAATGAATTCACAGAGATTTTTTGTTTATATGCGTTTGTTCACAAAACTTAAAATATATTAATGATATAAAATTATAATTTATTACTAATAGTTTTTTAATACAAGTATATATGTCATGTCTGGAAAGTTTAACTTTACAAAATTAAGTGAATAATAAATAAAAATATAGCGAACTCCTTACTTCCGCGTAGGGATTTGAGGGTGAATAAGATTATTGAAAGGTAGAGCGAGCGCACTCACCATGTGGAGAGTGAAATTTGCTAAATTTTGATATTCTTTTCTTTTTAATTATTTTTATTTTCTTTAAATTTTTTTAATTTGACTATGCTGCTTCCACTATAGAATCTTACACAGTCTAGCTTTCTAGACCCGCCCCATTGCGATGTTCCAAAGTATCAGGGCAGCCAATCACCGAGTGCTATCAGCCAATGGCAATCAGGCCTCTCATGCAACATCAGGAGTATTTCCTGCTAACCTCGATTGCCTCCGAAACAGTTACCTTGACCAGGCCGCCTTGCCACATCCCCCTAACCAATCAGGAGAGTCTCTCCCATAAAGGCCCATCCACTGCAGGCCACATTCAAATCACCAGATATGAGATGAGGGAACGATTCGCGTTCCAATTCCCAGTGACATTCAGCGTCGTAACGCAGTTAGAACATTATGTAAAAGAGAAGACTGGTGACTCCTCGCTGTGATGTTGTCTTTTGTTCCACCCGGTTGCGCGCCAAATGGCCGCCATGTTGTATTAACTATGCTCGATGAACAATAAATAACTCATACATTAAAGATGTCTTCCTACGTTTACCAGCAAACTTGGCCCCTGGCGTGTGTGTGTGTGTGTGTGTGTGTGTGTGTGTGTGTGTGTGTGTGTGTGTGTGGTGTGTGTGTGTGTGTGTGTGCGTGTGCGTGCGTGCGTGTGTATTTGAATTCATATAGTAAGATATATAACTATCGTTGATCCGTTTAGTGAACTATATCAATATTTAATTATGATTTGTTCAGACAAAATGTTTTAATTTGAAAAGAGTCACGAATTATGTAATGGAAAATTCCTTGTTTGATATAAAATATTTTATTTAAAAGAATCAGTTCTCGGTCTTTTCTTATTCTAACTTATGTTTATCCTTTCTCTTGTTTTTGATGCTTGTAATTATCTTTTTCTAGTTGATGTTTTATGTATTATGACATGAAAATTCAGAAAAAGACATTGACTTTAAAAAAAAAAGCTTTATTGCCAACAATATTTTAACATAATAATTAAAATAATACGAAAACTTTGGAATTGTTTGTATCATTTTGTAGAATTATGATGTAGATTAATTAGGAACATCATATAAGTTAATCATTACTGTTTGATATCAAAACGAAAATTCCTTTAAGTAAACAAGTGTATCCTATCTCTTTTATAAAGTGATGTAATATTTTCAAAGTATTTAAATATGTTATTTTTTTAAAACTAATAATTATAACAATATGCCTTTCGAATTCTTTTGGTTGGATGAAATATTCGTCTATAAGAATTTAATTTCTTTCAGAACTTTGATTTTCCGCTGTCATTTTTGAATTAGTTTTTCATTAATAAAAGGTACATTAAAATCGATAGTTTAATATCATAAATCAAAAATGTTTTCAAATTCATAATAGGTTTTGAATATTAACTATGTGTTGTACCTCCGTTTTTTAACAAAACGGTGACATATTTTCGTCGATATCAATAAGGTTTCAATTCCGGCATTTTTGACAGTAATAAATGGGGTTTCAATAAAACTGGTGATATGAATAATGAATCAAAGGGGTAAAAAACAGCAGAGTGTCAAATTTCGATAAAGCGCTTTTTGATGGATTATAAAATCCTTTTGAAATTATTTTATATCCATTTCCGATTTCCAATTTTGAAAAAAAGAAATTTCTACTTCATTCGGGTTTTAAATGTTAACTATTTTTTGTAACTCTTTTTCTTATTACATTGATTTTTTTCTTTTTATTCTTACATATTAATCCTACGTCTGCGTTTTAGCCGTTTGCGTATTTTTCGTAAGTTGATGGCATCATTTATTGAAACTTTTCTTTCTGTATACCATTTTTACACAAATTTATTGTTGTATATATACGCATGTGCTCTTTTAAATTAATTCGAACAATAGTTTCTCATGTCATTTTTAAGTGAGACACGATCCATAAACATACCTAGCTACCGATAAAGTTATTTGGGGACATTATACTTTGTGTATGAATTCCAACAAGAATAGGGAAAATACACAAGCGTTTCAAAATTTACTGAAAATTTTTGGCAGATTCAGATACATTGTACAGGTCAGTTGGTTTCGATCTTAATGATAAGCCACGCTCTGGGCGGCCATATTTGATCGATAACGGTATTGTCAAGACCATAACAGATCTTTTTTTGACAACATTGGAGGTAGCGAAAAGGCTTATCTCAACTCAGCAAACCATTTCAGAACATATTCAAAAAATAGAATTGATCAATAAATATTCCAGATTTCTGCCGAATGATTTAAGTGAGAAAAATTAGTAAGATTTGCGATTCTTCATGTACACATTATTTACTTGCTTAGAACAAAAAGGAACCCTTCTTGGATCAGATGGTAACTAGAGAGAAAAATTAGGATTTAACGAAAATATTCTGAAGATTTATTTATTTATCCAACGCCTGTACTACTTGACTATTTGACGCCGACCCTCCCAGTACCGACTGACGATGTCGTGAGTCGGGTATTCATCGATTCTAGTGTATTGGAGCAGGTGGTCGCCATCCATTCTGTCATGGCCGCAGAGTGGGCAAGCCTCGGATATATTCTATAGAAAAAACTATTGTTTGAGCCTGGTTAACTTGCCCCTTCCATGTCTAAGCGGATCTTGAGTCTGAATAAGAGAATGTTTTGCATATGGTTGAGATATCCAAGAACCAATGCAATGCGAGCTTTTGAAACCTACGAACAACTAATATCCGAGATATACTCCTAGCAGATGAATGATTAAGGGCCCTTTCAAACGAATCCACTTGTACCACACCTGACGGAAGGAACAGGCAGGCGGGAGCTAGCTTTGGATAGAAATAGCCTACATCCAGTACACGTGGTCCACTGGCACTCATTGATCATACCACTTCCTCAGTCTCAGGAAAGTCACGTTCTTTTCCCCATAAGTAGACTCAACTAAAAGGATAGTATATGGAAGCTACGTTCTTCATACGTAGTTACTTGTGTTTTGAAAAGGGATGAAGTTTTTTATTGCTTCTTCATTGTATCCATGAGTCCATCACTCCTTTTCCTCCTACGGCGCTTCCTTTTCAGTCAACTTCGTTTCCGTGTGTGAAAGAAATTTCCTCCCCTCTTCGCACTAGAAGTGTGGTGGCAGGAAACGCGTTGACTTGCAAAAAGTTGCCTCGATGTAAACCGGCCTTAAACAAAACAATCTAAGAGAAGAAACCGGCGATGTTCATTAGAAAGTCTGGCGACTGGTTGGAGCAGGTTGGCTTGCAGAAATTCTGCCACATTCAACCATACTTTTTAAACCTATCACCCTCTGATTATAGTCACTTTTTTTTTTTTTGAAAACTCTTTGCAGGGCAAAAAATTTAAAACCAAAGCAAATGATTTTTTTCCCCTGTATTAAAGAGTTTTGCGCTCCTCAAATATCATTTTCACAAAAAATACGAGTTTTATTATTTTTGTATTCAAATTTCTTATTGAGGTTGAATTTTACGTAAGAGCCAAAATATATTAAAATTATATCTTATTATATAATAAATATAATCATGCATAAGTGATCGATTACTTTATTAATTTATCTAAATTTTACGACTTATAAGACATTTAGAGCTTTTCAGAAAAAACTTGCACAATAAAGCTAAAATGCATTCTTTTTCCTGCCTTTTGTGCTTCCATTCTAAAATTCATGTGTTAATTTTTTTGGTTTGTGTTTTAATTTGAATAAAAATTCATAAAAACATTATTTCAAATTTAACATCACAAGATGTAGTTTAAATGTATATAATAACCCATATCCCCTCTCTCAAGTTATAGTTTTATATAATTTCGTTTCGATTATTTTGCAATTTAAAAAAAGTATCCAACATCAAAGTCATTAGTGTTTGCAAAGAAAAAAAATAATATTGGATGATGATGATGAACTTTTATACGATATTCTGCGGAAAAATACCTTCTCCCGTCAGTGCCAGATGTTGCTATCTCTTCGATCGGAACCAAAGCTCATGAAAATCCCCAACTAACTGACCAAGATTTGTTTGATGCCGAATATTTATTAGGAAAATATGTGAATGACAAGTTTCAAAGAAGAATGTGGTAAATCGAGCTTCATTATAATTACAATCGTAACTAAGAGAAATGCAAGATTGTTTGCATGAATAAATTTTCATATTAAGGTGGCTACTGTGTAGCAATTGCCATCTTTCATTTCATCTTTTACAGAAATAATTCTTTGCAAAAAAGTTTGCTTTCTTTCTCCATATATTTCTTCCTAGTTATCAAATTATGATTTTTATTGACAGATGTATTATGGGAATGATTTTTGTTGGATACGAAAGCAAGCTATACAAAAAAGGTTTCTGGCGAATAATTTTCAATCCATGTAATTAATTCTTTATTAAAAAAAATATTTAAACATTTACATGAAAATTCTGCAAACAATTGAAGCATATGTATTCATTTACAGATCGTTATTAAAACAGTATCTATCTTTGTAACACCTTAAATTTACAGCTATTCACTTTTACTTTTAAACGACCGCCAGATGGCACTTCTTGCATCTTTGGAGGGAAATTTCTTCCTTCCTAAGTGGTATTTTGAGTAAGATTGTGCTCGCTCTCTTGATAGGAAATTGCCTTTTCCCTCTGTAAGATGCTGTTACTGTGATCTAAAATTGGTGCTTTATGTATGTTTTGTGTCTTGTGTGTTGTATTGTGGAACGTAGACAGAAATAATGTTTCCTGTATATATTACAGTCTATTACTCTACCCAAAAATATTTACACAACCATAGATTTTGACAACTTTCTAATTTAAAAATTACTCAACTATAAGTTATAATTAAATATAAGTTAAGCAAACTTTGTAACTGCTGTAGTGGTGGTGACCAAAGTGTTAAACATCTTACCCATCGTTGTTCAAAATTTATGAAAGAAAAAGCCTGGAGGTTAAACTGCATACTCTTAAAAATCAACTGGTCTCCACACTTTTTTGCAGCTTGTTTCGAGAAAAGCTCCGTTCACGTTATTTTGTAACTCAATTGATTTGATTTTGTCATTTTTTTGTGATTTTACAACTTTTTTATTTTGGTTTTTGTACTTAATTGTTTAATTTTGTAATGAACTTGTTTGTGTTGGCCACTTATTTGTTTTTGTGCTTTCATTTGTTTTGTTATTTTCCTTTATTCTATATATTTATCTTATTTTATTTGCTTTACTTACAACTGTGATGTCCCGTGTGATATTTGCGGTGCAATTATTTTTATCTGTCTTCAATAAATATAAAAAAATCTATTTAACAGTATTCTAATTTTAAAAAAGTTCCGCTGTAATAAAAATTAGAAATATTTATATTAAAATAATTATTTAGTTTCTAATAAAGCTTCTAGCACTGAATTACATTTGTTAGTTTTCTTGTATATATGTTTTCCTTTTTACATTTTCTATGTCTTAGCATAATAAGGAAATAATCTAATAACTTCAATTATAGCTCCGGAAATTTGCGTTAGTTCAATGTTTATAGAAATGAAACAAATTCATCACCAAACACATATCCATAAACAATGTACAGCAGAACATTTTTAAAAAAATTAAAATTTCAGGAGCTTTGTTATGTTTAAAATGTTTGATTCTGATACTCAATTTAAAGCTTCCTCAGTTGTAAAAGATAGGTCTGTAAATATTGACTAAAAGTTAATTAATAATATTCAATAATAGTTTTCCGGCATCACAGGAACTATTTTAACCATCGAAATCATTTTTAAGAGCAACAGAGCCTCGGGGAGAAAAAGTCAGGTAATCATCGTTTTAATTACTTGGTTTGGGAAATATATTAGGAATTTTAATCATGATTTTAAAGAAATACGTGTTGTGGAAAAGAATGAAACTGATAGGACAGAAGATTTAGGAGACCGTAGAATTACTTTTATGCAATATCTATAATTATACGTTACAGATACTCAAACTCAGTGCGCAACAGCCCATGAGGCCAAGCCTACTGTGCCATCTCAGTATACGTGACCATTAGGCGCTGGAGTGCATGAGCAGATGTTCGATCAGGTGGTCAGCCTGAAGCAAACCCCAGTGTTTGGTCGAAGTAAGCTTGGTTCATTTTATCGACCACTGATGGATGAAAGCTGAGTCACCTGCCAGCGGAGTTGAACTCGGACTGTGGTGTGGAGCGCGATGCACTAACATTCACCACTGGCTTCTACGTTACAGATATAATGTTCAAATTGGCAAAAATCGATTACATTTTCAAATTTTTTGTTGTAATATATATTAGCAATGATTGCAAACACTGCTAATGACTTCAAAAAGAATTTTTCAAATCCGATCATTTTTATTGGTGTGATGCTGTTTTCAGTTCGAATACATGTTTGACCATGACTCTTTATTTATAGAGCAACACAAAAAGAGAGATTATTAAAAAAACGACAACAAACATAAGAAAACGAATGAGTTATAGGACAGAAAAATTTTAGAATTACCTGTTTTTTTTTTCATTTATTTGGACGTACATATTTCGAAACCACTGCACTCTTACAGTATTAACTTATTCATATAAAAGTTATATTACGTTATGATCAAACAGACATATTTTTATTATTTATATTATTTTACGTTTAGAGAGAGATTTGTTTATATATATAGTTCTACAGTTTGCTTGATTTTTTATTTTTTTAAAACATTTATAAACCCCGTGCACCACGCAATGTATCACACGGGGGCTTACAACACAAAGGAAAGAAGGATTACAACACAAACATCCATGTCTTCTCCGGGATTCGAACCCAGTCCCTACGGCACCGTAATCAGCGTCAATGACCACTATACCAGTTGGGCGGTTTTTTGCATTTTCAATCATTTTCAGATGATTACATCAAAGTATCAATTCTTCTTTTCCTTCTAGAAAATTCTTTATTGCTGAAAGCTAGGAATGTTTATCACAGCAACACAAAGGAAATCAGTTTATAATTTAAATATAATATAGTATCCCTTAATTATAGCAATAATTGCTTATATCAAATGTGGTTTAGAACATGAACATAAAAACCGTCATATAAGAGAATTTTTGTCGCTTCAGTAACTTTAAAACATTCCATGCGCAATACATTTTTCTCAACTGCAGCGTAAACCTGCACAAATGTTTAAGGAGGTTTATGGAGGTTTAAGTTTGTATAATGAATGTTTTTTTTATTTAATAGTATAAACAAGAGAATTTAAACATTTTAGTTAGTTTCAAGGAAAAAATTGAGGATTTCAACATAAATAATTTTTTTAATATTTTAAATAAGAAACATGAAAAACACTTTACTAAGTTTTATTTTTATGTATAAAATTAAAATTATGAGAGAATATTGGCAGTGTAAAATTTATTAATTATTCGGTGAAATTAAAATTAAAAATTTGAATATCTCAAAGACTATTAAAGATATTTTCACTTAACATTGCACATTGATATGTGTTAACACGTTACACATTTCCTGCAATCTTTTTAAACAAATCATTTGTAATTTAAAAATTTATTTTTAAAGTCCATTGTACCCTTACTCATTGATCAGACTATTATTAGAAATTAGATTTATATTCCGAATTTTAAATCCTTTAACTCTATTATATTATATAATTATTTATATTGTGTATATTAACTAAGTAAAAATATGAATTGATTAATTATCATGTTAAGTGCCATATAATTAACACGAATTTTTCTATATACCTTGTTAATTAATAGCAAGCATATTATAATTAATGACATGCATGAAACAAATTAGTTAGTACATAACATTTCTTGACGTTCAAAAACAAATTAATTTTAAATTAATGAACACTTTTAATGAGTTGTTTTTGATGCAGTGAAATCAATTTTCTTAATAACGTTACTTCCAATTGAATTTTGACGCCTTTTCTAATAATAATTTTTAAAAATTTTGGATTAATGTTATTGTTAATCTGATTCTACTCGAGCTTAAGGGGTGTTTTGAGTTATGTGTCATATAATATTCCAAGAAACTGCTCCTTTTTTAATTTAATATTTGTTGATTTACATCCGTCTTAGAGATTTAATTTTTTTTATCTATTTTTAATTAATTTTGTATGATTAATTTATTTTATTTATTTAGACCTAATTAAAATGTGACTGTTCCAAAATGAAAGCTATTTAATACATCAACTCATAGTTGCAGTATATTTAATTAAATTTTTCTAAATTGAGTTTCGAATCCAATTTCATCTTTCATGGCATTAAAATTAAAGAATGCATTTATTCATAATCCAATGAATGAAATATTTTTAAAATTTTATCAGTATATGTATATAACATTAAACATTGCTTCATATTTCAAATACTTCTTTGCCATCCCCTTTTTTTAGTTTATTTTTTTATAATAGATAAGCCTATTCAAATCTTATTGAAACGAAAAAAGAATAATAATAAAAGAAATAGTCGTCCTTTGTATAGTATGAGAAATGGAAGAAATATATTTTAAAGGTATCTCCTTTCATTTTTATTTACAAGCATTTGCACTTCTTCGACTTTAAAATATCCTTTGTAATTATTTTTTCCCCTTTCTGAAACTGTTTTTTTATCCGAAACGAAATAGCTCTTCAATCAAAACCCGATGCGATATATGACTTCCAAAGCACGGTATAATGAAGGTCTTGAATAGACCATGATGAATGGATATGCCATGTATCGTACTTGATTGTGATGGAATACTGTTTTTCGAAGAGAAAAATGTATTTTTTGTATTGTTACTTTTTCAGGAGTATCAAGAGGTTTCGTCTCCATTCTAAACTTGGGGCGGGTTTGATTTTTAATGTCTTTATTTTAAAAGTATTGTTATGAATCTTGTGTAATGAATGCTTAAAATAGTGTAAAGAATTTATACTTGGATTTGTCGCACGTTAGTATTACTTTGTGTTGTATTTATTTTATGTTAAAATTGTAATATTCGCAAGCAACGCCGTTCCTTACATTAAAATGGCGATTTAATGGAAACTTGTCGATAGAGCCAAGATGGCATCATTTTTGGCGACAATGTTGGCGACCATTCTTTGCGAGTTTGTGACCTTGTAGATTCTTCTGGAAATTAGTGGAGAAATCTACTACTATCATGATCCATGTCGCAAGCAGATATTTCTCGAAAGATCCGTGAGCCTATAAATTAGAGTCGCTCGTTGAAACTGAGTCAGTATTCTTTGGTCCGTTCAAGAGTCGAATAGCGAGTTGCTACTATCGAGCAATTGCTTGCGATTAATCTTAATAATTACGTATTTGTATTTTTAGACACTGGTAGTTATGTCTGAGCGCTGTAGAAGATGTAGAGGTCTTCTGGGATTTATTTTGCGAATTTTTCTCCTGTATCCTATATTTTAAGGATTGTTTTACTTCTATAAATTTCCATAGCACTTAAAGAACTGTTTTGCTCTTTAAGACTGATATCATAAAACCATCGAACCCCAATCTACGTACCAGTATTATATATATAATCACCTTTCTTACATATTAATAATATATATATTCATATTTTTTAAATTATTTTTAGCAATTTAAATACAACACAAATGGAAGTAGTTTTTTCTAAAATATTAATTTGAAGCTTTGAATAAGTCGATTTTCCATTTATTATATAAAAATTAGAGTATTTCTTATAATTACAAAAAAAACGTCTACATATATATAATAGCAGTGGCGCACACAAGGGGTTGTCCTGAGAGTCCAGGCATCCCCCAAAGCCCTTGAGTTTTTTTTTCGATTGATGATAATCCTATATATAAATAACGTAAAATTTAATTAAATAATTGTAATTAACAATTTATTTTTTATTTATTAATTAATGCTAATTATTAATTCGATAATTTATTTTTTACTGCTTTTTGATAACAAAATCAAAAGAATCAATTGGTGTTGCCTTGAGGTATGATATGAGTTGGGGGACTTTCGACCATGGACTCCCCCCTTGAAAAATTTTTGTGTGCGCTACTGTACAATAGCGATTTATATTTCCAGTATTCTTACCTCTCTCTCTGTGCGCGCGTGCAGATACGTATTTATATAATATAAATATATGTATAGCTATATATATGTAAAATTTCATTTGTAATTTAATACTTTCTTCTTTTTTCTTATAAAGCGTACTACAAAAGAGTACTTGCATTACGTGTTTTTCACATTTGTGCAGTCTTTATATTTGAATTTTTTATGTGCAATTTTCATAAGCTGTTTTAAATAGTACATATTTAGAAATCTAAATTCGACATACCAAAATAACTCATTCGTAAATCCACTAAATCCTGTATGTTCAGTCTGAATGATGACTGGTTGCTTTTTTTAAATTATTTTTATCGTACTGCAAATTTGGCGAAGAACCTGTTAATTCTGAGCCAGGAGCAGGTGGCAAACATCCGGTCTAGAGGTCTCCAAACTTCCACACCGTACCAATGTGATGGTTTTGAGCCCGATAGTCTTATATTTTGCTTCAACCCCTTTACACGGTCTGTCTTCAATGTACTCCACAGAAACAATGCTGGTAATAAGTTAATAATAAGTTATTGATGAATACATATGAAATCTTAATGCTAAGTCTTAGCCTTAAGCTTTCTTATGTATTGAAAAACATTCTTATAATCCTCATTTCTTAATTTAAAAAGGGTTTGAACCCTTGGAGTTGACTTTCGTAAAAACCCTTCTTAGTGGATCTTCATTCAACAAATGAACCTTGATAAACCGATTTTGAAGTGTGTAGGTCTAATTCAACTTAAACGGAATCTTACATATACTTATCAAAAGAAACACGGTAGCCATATTTCAAGTATGTAGGTCTAATAGTTGCAGAATGGGAATGTTTATCTGTAACGCTATCTAACACTTCACAACCCATCTCGGAAGACGATTTCCGTGAAACTCGTTCCTAGCGGATTTCTACTCAACAAAAGAAACATGCTCACAAAATTTCAGACCTGTAGGTCTTATAGTTTGGGAGAACTCGTGATGAGTGAAAGTTGCTATTCTCCTTTTATATATTATAGATAGGCCGGGTGGGTGGCGTGGTTGGTTTGTCGCTGGTCTTCTGCACCCAAGGTTGCGTGTTCGACCCCAGCCCAAGTCGTTGGATTTTCATGATGCAGAAAATCAGCATTTTCCATGTCGTATGATTATCCGGCATGTAAAAGATCCCAAATGGGCCTGTTTGGCTTGGGTACTCTCGGTTAAATTAAATCCTAGTACAGGTTCGATTCATCAGAGCTCTGGTGCCTCCCTCTATAGAGGAAACTGGACGTCAAAATTACCTGCTGCGATTGGTATCCGCCTATACGGTGCTGCTGTAAAAAGAGATGCCTGCTTCCAGAGAATTTACTAGGTCTGCAATGGTAAAACACAATCCCGCAGCCCATTAAATTTCTTTAAAAAATATATTATAGATATAACTAGCTGGTATGGCCCGGCTTTGCACGGGCTTTTACCGAGGGTATAACTTAATCCCCATGTTAATTTCCTCCTTTCTTTCTGGCGCCAGCACTTTTGTGTTGGTGTAACGCGTACGATGTGAGTGCATGGCCCGTGAGTGCGTATCATGGCTTTCTCGTAGAAAATTTTCCCTTCTCTTCACAAAATCAGCACTTCCAATATTATTTTTCGAAAAAATTTTGTTTCTTTCCTCTCCGACGTTGCACGGGCTTTTACCGAGTGAATAACTTAATCCCCATGGGAAAATTTCCTGTTTCCTTCAGGACGATAGCGCTTATGTGTGTGTATGCGCGCGATGTGAGTGATTTCTTTAACTATGTCATTAAAACTCCCCTCTTCGAAATTTGTTCTTGCGTTGGTGTGGTATGGTAATTAGGAGAGATGGGTGAAAGCTCAGGTGTCGTCCTCGTCATTTGACCATGGTTGAAAATTTCGAGGTCCATCGCCAATAACTCTCAAATAGGCGAACAGTGCGAATAATTAATAAGATTTATAGAAAAAAAACGCCACGCTCATAATTTATCTAAATTTATTTATTGGTTTCCCCTTTTTATCCTCTTAAACACTCAAAGCGCTTTCTCAGACAATATCCCAAACAATGGCAATTCCTTATCGACGATCCCGACGTAAGCGAGCGTTTATTTTAAAGACTCCAAGGATAAGAATTCCCAAGGCCAAGTATACAGATTATTTACAATCGGGTGTTTCTGGATTAAAGACTGCAAAAGTGCGAGAAAACGTAATGACACTCATTAGAGCAAATGGTTAAGGCCCTATGTGACTGGGGAAGGATTTACTCTCATTAATGTCACCATTGAATAAAATTAGCGTAATAGGTGCCGTAAAATGACTTCCTTGAAACATTCTTTGTCATAAATGAAGCCTAGATAGCAGCGTGGCAGTTAACTTTTATTTCATTGTCTTGCGTTTCAAAGTGGATTTTTATTCCGAGGCAGCCCATTTTTGGATTGTTTTTTTATTAGAAGAAAGCACCCTCTTTTGTAAATTAATATGAAATGAAAAAGTATTAAGAGATTATTAAAACGAGGAAAAAATGGTAATTGAATTTTATGGATTCGGTATTTTTTTAAGAGTATATTTTTTCATAATATAATATTTAGAACGGTATCCTGATTAAATAGAGGTTAAATATATTTTTTTTGTTAGAGTTTTTAAGAAAAAGAAAATTATTTTATTGTAAATCAACAAAATTGTTTAATTGTATGATTTTAATAAAATAAAGTAAGAAATTTTAAAGCTTTCTTGGTAAACGAATAACGTAATTTTTGTCTTATTGACCCCTTAACTGCTATTGGCGTATATTTACGTCTCTCTCAGCCGGAGCGTTAATGAAATACAGTTCATCCAGTTCAGTTTGTTCACACCTTAATTGTCCCCAACGTGTATATCCGTCTCATGAAACCGATGTACTGAGTGCCCTGAACGTATTTATACGTCTTTCCGAAATCTGATTATTTTCTTTGCGCTGCTGTCAGTAAAACTATTCCAAAGACTTTAGAATGCAATAGAATGATTCTGACAGTGTTTGAAGAAGATTTATTTGTTTCAGAGGAAAATTTGCATATTTGTGCTTTTACTTTTCCCTCTACTACACTGCATATGTGTGCCTATGTGAAAAATAGCGGCACTAGAGAGTTAATCGCGTAACTTATCATCGGATGTTAAGGGGTTCATTCTTTTTTTTTAGTGGTATTGCTTCTCAACTTTTTTAAAAGTGGGAATAAATAAAAGTAATATCAAAAGGACCCAGTCCTCTATTAAGCGAATCTCCAGTCCGATTTTTTCATTAATTTTCGAACTCTAGTGATGAACCTCCAATATCTAAATCTGTAGCTAACGCTAATTTATAGAACCCTCATTAGGTGGCCTTGTGTCGCCTATACACAACCTAACATTCTTGAAAATGGACATTTTCCCGTTTATAGAAGAATGACATGGCGGCGGTGGCAGCAGGTGATACGATAGATGTTTTCTTGATTCTCATACTTCTGCATGTTTCATACAGGTTTCGTATAGTGTTTGTGTTCGTATTTTAACGTTAATAAAATGATTTTAATCCACAAATATAATTCAGAGTTTCTAAAATTTTGGTTCAGTTTATACCGTCGACAAAATTTATTATAGCTATGTTGGATGTACGAGCTTTGTCCAAGACTATATGAAAAGATTCCTTGCTATGCCCTTGTGGTGTCCTGTGGCGTTCAATGTTACAAATCCTATATCCTAATCTCCTATATTAATGACATGACCGCGGTAACTAGTGGTCATTGTCGCGAACTCGTGGCCGGAGTGTCATGAGTTCGAGCCTCAGTGACACAAACGACTCTCCATGTAGAAGAGCTGATGTAGGTTAAATATATCTTGGCTCCAAGGCCTTTCGTTGGCGTGGTGGGGTAGTTTGTAATGGAAAGTTCCAGCTCAGGTTTAGGTTAGAAACCTTCCACTTCTCTTCCCCTTCCACCAGTCTCTCGAGAGGACTTTCGGCGAAACAAATATTTAGAGAGTACCACTATGTCAGTGGCGTAACGTACACCTCTGCTACCCCCACTTTGCGGGGTGGAGGGCAAGGTTCTAGGGGACCCAAAACCTGGCTGTCACCAAATACCTAACCTTTGTAAAATCCAACTTGGGGCCCCAAACCTGACTTTTCAGGGGGGGCACATTTTCTCCGTTACGCCACTGTATTATACATTTACAAACATTTATTTAAAAACCTTCACTAGGATTCGAATCTAGAACCTACGGCACAGCTGTCAGCGTCACTAACCGTTGTACCGGATGGTTAGTTTTACTTTTTAATACTAATGAATTTAAAAAGAAAAAACCCAGAATATCGTACTTTTTCCAAGTAAAAATAAAAGATAAAAAACTACCTAAAATCGTGGATTTTAACAAAAGTTAACATTTTTTTTTTTTTATGATTTTACTTTATAGGTCATCTTTTAGCTTTATAAAAAAAATACCACGTTTATTCTTTTTCATTCACTAGAACAAAAACTACAAGTGTTTTAGTAAAAGCAGATGTGCCATTACTTTAAACAAGATTCCATACTTTAAAATACTTTTTACTCGAAATGTGCTTTTTTCAAAATGCTCAAACGGAGACAGCGATTACTCAAATGGTTTTGAAAATAATTAACTTAATTTTTTTGTGTTATGTTCTATATAATATTAGAAGTGTAACTTTCAGATTTGTCAATCACTGATTTATTACAAAATTTACAGTCCCTTATACGAGTATAATCACTGTTTTTTAAGCAATTTCATAAAATAGCTAAGATGAAGAGCTCTAGTTTTTGTAAAAAGGAAATATCTCTTATCGTGAAGGTCATTTTAAAAATGAATATCAAAGCAATACTTCAAAATTGAAAATTTTTTCATAAACCTTTCGCACAGAATGGGCCCCAATTAAGTAATTTTTCGTAAATTTACCAATTTTTTCCCATTTTAGTAATAATAATGTTTTTCGCTTCTTTGTTTTAGCATAGTTTTCTTAAAATCTACTAAAAAAAATTAAGAAACCACACAAAAAATCCCCATATCAGAATTTTTTTTTTAAAAAAAGTTGTCGCAAGTAGTCGGATACCTTAATCAAGTCAGCTAATTTATGACTTAGACATACTGTCATGCAAATGACGTAATAATATTTAAAAACCAGCCCTGTGTAAAATTAAATTTTCGTGCATTAAAACATGAAGGTTGAAATGAACAGCGAACAGAAATGTGGTTTGCCATGAAATATAAATATATTCAGTGTGAAAAATATTTCACACATTGCGTTTGTTTTTATTATCGTTTGGCGTATTTGAATATCATAGCGGTATTCTTAAATTAAAAATATACAAATAAAAGAAAACAAAATATAAATATTTCCAAAATTAGCTGTCAGAAAAGCAAATATCTTCACACTGTGTATTTGTTTACTTTTGATTTGTTGTGAAGCCCCCTCCCCCTATCTAGCAAATCAATTTTGAGAGATGTGTACGAATTTAATGTGATTTTATTAGGTTTTTATTTCTGAGTTTTTCCCCCTGTTTTGAATATATGATGAAAGTTATTGATAAACATCTTTTTTCCATATAAGAAAGAATAATTTTACATTATTTCTTGGAAGGAATATTTCCAATAAGCTATTGATGAAATTATAAATGTAAATATATTTTGTCGTGTTCAAAGAGTGTTGATTTTGATTTGTTGACTTAATTTCTAATTATAATACAATGAAGGTTTTGTGGCCACCATTTTGAGTTATCGATATGGTTATGTAAGAATAATAATACATGAAAATAGATTTTTCATCCATTTAATTATTATACCACGCTCAGGGAATTTATTGATGAAGTAATTCTGAGTTGGATATTCATAAAACATATTTCCGTAAAGAATATTAACTAACCAAGCAAAGTACCTATTACCACGTGAATATTTCACGCGTGTTATGAGTTCGAGCCCTAGTACCAATGATACAGGCTGTTGCCGAATTCGACGGACAAATTTAGAGGGGTAATAGTAGGCAGCATGGGGCTGACAAATGACCATAATCATAAACCACGTTTAGTCGGAGTAATTCACAAAAACAGTTATGAAGAGTGTGATGTTGAGAGGAATGAAGAGATGCAATAATACGCAAACAGTGCATCACACCTCGACGTCAGTAATGCAGCAACAAGTGATTGCCACGGGAATTGTCTGAAGTTGCGACCGCTTGGGGTACCGTACCACAGCTCATACCACAGCAGACACCGACAGTCGAATGATTGTCAGACACGTTTAAACAATCCTTGTTTTCGGGTAATATCAACTGAAGTGACGATAATACGGGTCACTGCAGCCACCGGCGTCTCATGCACGAGCAATTTCAGGTGGCCTCAAAAGAATAAATCCAATGGATTGAGGTCTAGGGAACTTGGAGGCAAAGCAATTGGTCCACCGCGCTCAGTCCGCCTCCTGGGGTATGTGGTATATAGGTGGTTTCACACCGAATCCACCTCCCGGGATATACAGCAAAGAGGTGGTTTCGCTCGGAATCGAAAAATGTGTTGATGCACCATCGTGCATGAATCACATATTCTGATGCGCAGTGGCTGGTACTCCTTGCAGCAAGTTAAGTGGGAAATTTGCATACGTGCAGGTTTCTTCAACCCTACCATGGCCCTCCAAAACCCCGCATTTGTTTCACCATTCCCCTCGTTTGGCTCATCGTCCTCCCGACGATGAGCCAGACTCCATTTTCACTGACTAAACTTGGTTTGCAACACCCATCTTCTATGGTGATTTGTCATTATCATGCTGCCTACTATCAACCATCTGACAAATTTGACAATACCTTGCATAATTATTTCATTAACTAAATATCGTAAGGTAATATTTTATATCACAATTTTTGAATTTATATTAAGTAAGTATATTAATTTCATTAGGCCTCGTGTTGCTTCCTATTACGACTTCAAATAATACTCACTTATCAGTGGCGCACACATGGGGAGTGTTCTAAGGGTCCAGACCCCCCGAGTTTTTTTGGATTGATGATAATCCTATATACATATAACGTAAAATTTAATTAGGTATTTGTAATTAGTAATTTATTTTATTAATTAATGCAAATTATTAATTCAATAATTTATTTTTTACTGTTTTTTAACAAAATTGACAAAATCAGAAGAATCAATTGATGTTGTTTGAGGTATGATACGAGTTGGGGGACCTTCGACCATGCACCCTCTTGAAAAAATTGTGTGTGCGCTACTGTCACTTACTCATTATGTTCCATCTAGAGGTTGGGAACCAAGATGTATACTCCTCCCTTATTTTTTATCTGATTTAGTTACAAGCCTGGTTAACCAACAGTCATTCTTGAAGAAACTGTAGTAGTAAAATATACCATCAAACTCTTTTTTTACTGAGTACATACGTATTTTGAAAAACTTTGCAAAAAAGTGTAAAGAAGTATGATTTGTATTGCTGAAAGATGGATGTGTTCCATGCAGGGACGTCTTAAGGCAAGGACCAACTGGGATCAGGCCCAAGGCCTCGTTTTGCGTTCTCGACTCTATCTTAATAAGATCATGATCCAGATAATTTTAATGGTCAAATATTATTCCCGTACACATCCTCCGAAAAACAGGGAATTTTAAACAGCATGTCAACAAGCAAAAGTGGTCAGCCTGAACCATCATGTAATGACCGTTATCCATGTCTAGGCCTAGGCCTAATACCTTAAACAATCATTCAACTAACTCCTTTATTTGAAATGCGGCCATCGGTCGAGCCGGTTTGTGCCTAAGTTTTTGAGATCGTGAATCGTGCACATTTGTTTCATTTGACAATGCAATCAGAGGGGCCCAATATATCAATAATACGGGGCCCCAACGCATCAGGGGCCTCAAAATGCATTAGTATAAAATCGTAAAATGTTAAGGCGCCTTAGAAAAGGGACCCAACGTATTTTGATTCAGGGCTTTCTCGGGCCTAGCTATGCCAGTGAATGTAATCTATATATTGTCTACTTTGAAAGTTTTCAGGTAGGGCCTAATTTTTCACAGGGGCCAGGACCTCAAAAAATCTTCTCTGGGGCCCAGGGCCTCAAAGTGTCTTAAGATGTCTCTGGTACCATGCCCTGCAAAAACGCACAACTATCTAAAAAAATCTGAAAGAAATAATCAACTGCATAATTTTTTTAGATGTAGGTATGTCTTTACATTTACTTATTTATGAAAAAAATCAAAACTTTGAATTAAAATATTAGAAATAATGTTAACGTATTATCTGTATCTACTGCCGCTAACAAAAGCATTTACTAACGTCCAGATGAATTTGTCCACTCTAGAAAAATCTACTACATCCCCTGTGCTTGAATCGAATGAAGATGTTTGTCTCGTAATAATGTTTTGAGAAATAGTTTTTGGCATAGAATTTTTAATTACTTTACTTCTTTTACACTTTTGGTTTAGCGTATAGTTTTTGATAGCTAGCGACATGTCTAGCGTTTGAAATTTTGGAAGTTTTGACGATTGAGCCAATATTTAAAAATGATGTAATTGATTGTATGTAAATTTATTTTATTAATCTATATAATATTCAAATTTTATTTAATGACTGTTGTTATATAAATACATCCTTGCTGTGAAAGAAATGCATAACTCGTTTTATTTTACTAATTTAAAAGAAAGCATTCATCAAGTACATGAATTAGCGTAAAATCCGGGGCATAACGCACACCTTACTTTCACAATCTGCAGTTTTTAATTTTTAAGTATATTCGCCGTATAACGCGAACCCCCTTTTTTGCGAAGAAACCTGAAATGTGCGTGCGCAATGCTGTTAGATTTTGAAGTCATTTATTAAATCAAAGCCTTAGAAAAAATAGTATACTCCCAGAACAACACTTTTAGTGCATAAGGAATGTCATATTAACATTAATTGTAAAATCTTTGCGGACCCTAGAAAATTGTTAGGGATCTCCAGAGGTCCGCGGACTACAGTTTTAGAACATCTGATCTATAGTCGTATGCGTTTTTCTTATTCGAAGCCATGTTTTATTTACTTTATTACTTTCTTGCATCATTTTTCCCCCTTCGAATTAAACTTGGACCAACGCCAACATCTGATAGGTCGTAGTTAATATGACATTACCACTTTATACTTTCCTAAACCTTTCCTTTATCTCCGGCCATGATGTCTTTCCGTATCAAAACGTGGTCCTAATATATATATCTTGTCATTATATTTCTTTTTTTTTCTCATATTTTTAAAACAGTAAATAAATTTTTCTACCCCAGCATTACTTTTTAATATTTTCCTCTTTATCCCCCTTTTTTTTGTATGGATTCTAATATGCTTTTGCATACGATACTGATTTCCAATGGTTATCTATTGCAATTGCAAAATGAACATTAGAAATCCAGTCGATTTTTTTCGAAAAAGCATTAAATATATGCTGGAAGTATGGGTTGTAAATAATAATTTTCGTATTCTCTCCTTTGAGCATGTGTATAGTAGCAATATATTTGCTGTATTCATAATGTCTATATCAATATTGTATATTTCATAGTATAATATTAGAATTTTTGTGTAATGTGAAAATGTTGTAAAATAAACACGAGTGATAATGAGGAAAATATAATAAAGGCCAGCTAAATTAGTTTTTATGAAATTTATTGAAAAAATAAACGGAAATAAATAATAATATTCGTGTAACTTTCTTTGAGATAAAATAGATTTTTTTTTTTTTTTTGTTATGCATTATTTTTTTTAAAAAATCTTGATAACAATACCAATAAATGTTGAAATGAAAAGCAATTTTTTAGTGACTAAATATATTTTATTGCGGCTTAAAACATTATATAATTTATCATCAAATATTTGCAGGGAGATAGTTAGACATCAATATAAACAAATAAAAGAATTTCGTTGAAAAATAAATTTTTAACTTTTATTCTATAAGTATTTGATCTTAAATAAAAATAACAAAAAAAATGCAAATCAAATTGTTTTTGTTCGAAAGATATGCTTTTCTTCGTATTTCAAATTTCTCTCTCCTTACATATTCTTTTTTTTCTTTTCTTTTTTTCTTCCTTCATCACAAAAGCCCCTTCTCGAACCTTTCAATTTTCATTTATGTCTCTAGTGATGAAACAGAGTTGTCATTCTTGGACACTAGATGGCGGGACGTCCTCAAAGTTTGTGATTCCATTTATTTTTGTCCAAATTCACACAGTTAGTCCAAATAAAATAATTATTCAACTCTGTAGAATAGGTGAAAACATTTTTCAATATTTGAAACCATATTTTTGAGTTATGAAACAAGCATATATGATGAACGGTTTTTTTAGAAAATATTTTTAAAACAAAAGAAAAATATGACACAAGATCAAGGTAATCATTTTTTTTTAAAAAATAATTCCTATAAATTCTACATTTTTTTTCAAATTATATAAATAATTTATTCTTTTAAACTTTACAAGAAATCGAAATGCAGTATTACCTGAAAATTATGCAGAGGCAGCAATATTTTATGAATTTACAATTTGATTTATTTACTTATTACCCTATAAATTAATTATCAAAATCTGAATGTGAAATTTATTTTCAAAATTATGTGATCAAAAGCAAAAATTTGAATTCTTCTTTTTTGTTCTTTGACTACCAAGAATTCAATAAAGTAAGTATATATATGTAAGACGCAGTATATAAATTTTAAATTTAATATTTCCTGGCAATTTTATTTGAGTATTTTTTACATATATATTTCGAACAAAATTATTCTAATTTTACTACATTTTACGTTTTAAAAATGAAATTTAATTTAAAAATCACGTATTACTTTTACTCACAATAACTATAATTTTTAGTTTATATGAGATAAAAAGTAGAAAAAAGTGAAGATATTGAATGGCTTGTAGATTAATTAATTGGTGATTTTTATGTTTAATAAAATATTGGGGATAATAAAAAATTATCTGAAAAAAATCTTTTATTAAAAAAATAATTCTTTTAATTCTTTCTCGAGACATCAAGATAATATATAAGTTTAATGCCACAAAATACGATTAATTGCGATATTCAGTTAAATTATCTAGAATATTATCAACATAATTTCACGTATAATATGTTTTTTTTTTAAATCCTTCCATTAAAAACATTAAAGGGGGCAAAAATATAAACATGTAATTATTAATGAGGATCTAAATCTTATATCCTACACTTTAGTTATTTAGCTTCAAATATAAAATTATTAAAATAAGCCAAAATATTTCTTGTTAATTTATAAGCGATTATTACTAAACAAGAGAAAAATTATCGTTATACAAGATTAATCGATTTATAAATCATGTCGAAATTTGTTTAAATAATTCAGGTTTTTTTACCCATGTAGATGCTAATCTAATGGCATGCCGAGTTACTCTGCTTATTATGTAATTAATTTGAAAATTATTTTCTCACTTTCCCGTAACTTTTCTTCGGTCAAAGACCGATCACATTGGAAGCATCAATATGTATGACTGACAAGCTATGCCTAAGGTCAAAATAACACGTTCGGGCAAAGAAAAGAAAAAAGGGGTTCAGCAACATAATGATTCATTTCATAATCTATGATTATAGGTTGTGTCAGTATCTAGGAGAGATGTTTGCAGGTTTGTTTTTTACTTTTTGCAACAGTAAAATTACATTGATATCAATTTATTCCAAAATCTATTCAATTGTCCCATTGCTTTTTCGAACAAGATTATTTTGTATTCAATTAAATTTTTTTAAAGAAATTTCCTTTTTTTTTTCAATTGAGATAACCTTTTATTTATTTGTTTAATAATGTTGTTAAATCTCATTATTAGGATATGTTTTACACATAGTAATTTTAGGAAATTTCTATATATCTTATTTTGAGCTGTTAGTCCCTTGTTGTGTTGGTTATTTATATTCATATAATTACATATAATAAGAAAATATTTGTACAGAAATATTTAAAAGTAGTACTATAATAGGAGTAATGTTTATAAAAATGGTATTTGATGCTAAATGTTAACATAAATGTTTCTGTTTCTGTTATGCTATGCATCAAACATTTTAATATAAAAAATTTCTCCTTCAAACGATTTTTATTTCCCGTTTACAAAAAATATTTTCCTAAACTGTTCTGTTAACCCCTTAACATTTGTAATCGAGTTAATTCGATCACTCTAAACAGGCTAAACTGTGCACACACGAGATAATTCGAGCAGGGTAATATTTTATGTTGCTGACATTTTCACACTCGAATATAAGCGAGCGCCATGCAACTGACTGCAATTCCTCATCGTGATTTCTAAAATTTAGATAAAATTTATAGTAAAATTAGATAAATATTATTTTTAAAAAATATTCATTTGCTAAACATTAACATTTGGAACGCATGTTTTGCATATAAAAATAAAAGTGGAAAAAAATGCAGATTTCAGAAGTAAATTAGAAGAAAGACTTATGTATAAAATTACCATAGTAATACAAATATTACAAAAAATTGGATATCTTGCGGAATTTTACGACCAACGGAATATCATTTTCCTTATTTTTTTTTTACCACCACCATCTAAAAAGAAACTCCCACAAGATACTGCGTTGTGATAGAATAGGAAAAAAAGGGAAAGGAAAGAGAGCTGTTGCACGTGTTAAAATGTGTAATAATTGTAATGTTGGGTTATTTGCTGCATATTGCTTCCAAATTATCACAAAAAAGAAAATTTTGAATTTTTTTTTTTTTTTTTACAATAATACTATTTTAATCATTATTTATGTTGAAAAAGTAAAAATAAACATTTTTTCAGATGAAAATATGTTTTTTTTTTCGAAACAGCAATTAGAAAAGAATGATTATAAATGTCAATTGTACATGCAGATGTTACATAAAGATCAAATGTACATACAAGGTTGCAATATTCGGGTCCTATTTGCAATGAGGAAAAAAATCCAAATTTAAAATAAAAATTGTGATTGATTTTGTATTTTTTTTCTGCAAAATTTTTTCTGCTTAAAAACAAAAATTGATTTTTTTTGTGCCAGTTTTCTTAAGGGTTGATAATTATATTTAAATGAAATATAATTATTTTCTATTGAACTTATTTAAATGATAGTCGATTATACTAAAATATCATTTATGTCATATTTATGCATTTCCATTCATAATTTTAGATAATATTTTCCGGCATTTCTGAAAATTTAAATTCTCTCTCATATAAGCAAGTTCATTCGATCTCATGAAAAAAAATTAAGAAAGGTTAAAGGATTGGGTGTTGAATATGTTAGTAAAATATGAACACTCCTTCTCGCTTTAAAATGCGAGATGCCATGAATTCTTTGACACCTGAAAAAGATCATCATAATAACTGAACGTGCTTATTTAAACTTAGAGCATGGGCGTCTATAGAAATAACTACAAATGTAGGTCCTGTGTCATCTTCAATCACAAATACACTGCGGTTTAATTTAATTTATTTTTGTTTTGTTACTTTTGTTCACAAGGGTCATTTCTTTTCTTTTTTTCTTTTTTTATTACAATGAGGCTTGCCTGCATAAATTGTGCAAGCTTTAAAAATTTAGATCGCTACATTTCAAATATAAAAACTTAAAACTCTGAACTCCTTTCATTATTAGTGATGTAATTTTTGCATGTGTCCTTAAAATTTTTCAGGGTTTTAAACCTTAATTTATTTTGTTCCGGTCCGATTATATATATGTATATATATATATATATACACTGTGTGCAAAAATTAAACGAAGTCGAAAATTAGCATATCAGCTGAACGAAAGCAGAGCGGACAGAAACCAATCAGGAATTAAGTGAGTGATGTACGTAGCACATGCGCAGATATGCAGGTAGACTAATGATCTGAGTAGTAAACATGTTTCGGTGTAATAGTATTTCTGCAAAGAGATTAACGTATAAGTTAAAATCACACAGTTCGCTCAGCGAGAAATGCGAATAATCATGTAAGATCTGGATGCTTTTACCGAGTGAATCATTGAAGTTGGAGGAAGGTCGCAGTGGAAAAGTGTGGCTGCAGAGTTCGGAATTGCTCACAGCATCGTTTCACGACTTTGGAGACAATTTCAAACTACAGGAACAGCTATCCGGGGTTCAGTAGTGGTCGTCCACGAGGAACCACACCCGCAGATGACCGGTATATTGCCTTACAGGCCAGAAGAACAGGCGGCAGACAGCGGGAGAAATCGCTAGACACACGACACAGGCTACTGGACGACCGATATCGCGTTTTACCGTGGCCAGAAGACTGCACGGTGGTGGTCTGTTTGCACGACGCCCTGTACGGTGTGTACCTCTAACGCCTGCCCATCGGAGAAGGCGTTCTCTGTGGTGCCGGGAATACCGGAATTGGAGAGACAATGAATGAGGACGAGTACTCTTTACAGATGAGAGCAGATTCAGTCTGATTATCGATTCTCATCGCATACTCATCTGGAGAGAGCGGGGAAGCCGCAATCATCCTCGAACATCATTGAAAGGGACAGGTATGGAGGTGGCGGTGTTCTCGTTTGGGAGGCATCATGCTTGGTAGTCGTACAGACCTTCACATCTTCGACGCAGGTTCAGTCCACGGGACCCGTTATTGTAACGAGATTCTTCTTCCATATGTGCGTCTTTTTAGAGGCGCTATGGGTCCGCAGTTCCTTTTCATGGACGACAATGCACCATGTCATCGCACAGTAGCTGCCGAACAGCTCTTAGAGAGTGAGGATATTGAACGTATGGATTGGCCGGCACGATCTCCGGATCTCAATCCCATCGAGCATGTATGGGATTTTCTAGGCAAACGCTTGGCAGCTCGTACCTTACCACCAGTAACGATTCCAGAGCTTCGATTGGCGCTGCAAGACGAATGGGCAGCAATGCCTCAACAACTCATTGACACCCTCATTCTCAGCATGGGCAGACGCTGTGAAACCTGCCTAGGAGTCAGGGGAGATCATATCCCCTACTAAAGACCGGATATTTCTTGCTGGACAATAAGATTTCGGCTTCAGTGATCGCTGTACTAATATTCTTTTTCTTTTTTTTGTGTCCTTACGTATTGGGATCTTACGGTACTAAATGTGTTGATTTGGAATGCTTTTGTACAAAGTTATATTGAAAAAACCGTCTCGTCCTTAATTTTTGCACACCAGTGTATATATCGGTTCAGTTCCGGTTTTCGTTCCACCAAAAATTACGGTTTTCAGTTCAGTTCCGAATGGATAATTTTATTTTAGGTATATTCTCTCGTTTGTCCTAAAAATATAATTGTATCATATAAACAAAAAATGTGCGATTCTATCATATAAACGAAAAATGTAATTCTTTCATATAAACAAAAAATGTAATTCTATCAAAATTTAACAGATTTTATTCTCTTTTTTTAGTTGGTACACTATATAAATTGATACAATTAACCACCATGTGCTATACGAGCGGTGAGCTGAGAATGGCTAGCATTGGCATTGTTATCCATTATCAAAAGCTCATTTGACAACTAGGTTCATGATTCTGCTTTGTCTATCTAAACAGTCTATTACAAACATCTGTCGATGATCGCATGCTGAGATGCGAAAAATATGATAAAGATTGATATTTTTCTTTAAAAATCATCTAGTTCATTAAGTGAATTAAATCTCCTTTCTACATGTAGTTTCATGCGAAACTGAAACAGAAAAGTATTAGTGAACATTAAAACAGGAAATCGATAAGCAAAGTATTGTACATGTAATGATTATAACAAAATTATTGACGTTAAATTAAAAATATTAATAAAAGCTGGTTACAGTAACAAAATGACTGAAAATATATCGAACCGAAATAAACCAATATTTTTTTTCGGTTCAGTTTCGTTTTCGTTTCGACCAAAATATCGATTTTTTCCGGTTTTCGGTTCATTTCTGGTTCGAAGCCCTGATCTTTTTTATCAAAATTTCGTGTTTGTTTGGCATTAAAAATTTAAAAAACTTATTAATGTTTAGTTCAAAATTCAAGTAATGTAGTTTTTGAGCGCGTTAAAAAATTCTAAAAAAATTATTTATATTCTGTAATTTACCCAAAAAAAATAATTCATAAACACCAACAAAAATTATGTCCGAAATGGTGAGATAGAAAGAATATTCTGTAACAATCTAATAGAACAATCAATTTAAAAATCGAAACATTTACATTGAAGGTTTTTTTTCTTTGTAATTTTATTAAAATTGTATTAATAATTTCCACAACGCGATTATAGATATTTGTTAATTATCTGTGCAAAATAAGTGTTGAAATTTCAAAAAGCTTCTATTCTTACTTAATAATAAACGAAATGTTTTCATTACATTTACTTATATTCTGTAAAAATTAATTATAAATTGACCTCTTGAGACTGAATGTCATATAACAAAAGTATGCACTCATAATTATTTAACATTCCATATTAATTTCATTTAGTTTCTATCCGAAAGAATAGAATGTGTGATAATTATACATCAAAATTAAAAATAATTTGTGGAGGGTTGCAATTCATTTATCCAGTTTGAGAACAGTTCAATTATATAACAAAGAGTATAACACCGTATATAAAAGCTTGAAAAGAGATAGATGTACGTGTGTGATTAAGGAATTCTATAGTTTTATGATCTTCGTTGACTGTATTTCTTCATGTAGGAACAACACAAAAAGTTAGGGTACAATTCACCTCTAGACTTAATTTTAGATTTTTTTCTGAAGAGAATAGTTTTCAAATCAGGAATCTAATACTGGCGGCGTCATCCATTGATGCTTCTAGGATCAATTCATTATCTTCGAATGTGACTAGCTCATTAACTTACTAATTACAAAATATTTTTCTTTAGCAACTCACGCGGGATTTTATTTTTGGTTAAAAAATTGACCTTGTTATGTCATTGAGCAGCTAAATTTCTGATTTAATAAATGAATTCGTAATTCTGGTATTTTATCAAAATTCATTCACTAAGTACATCAGCATATATTTTCATATGTAACGTGTTCTTCCGTAAATATATAACGACACCTCTCTTCTATTTTGTCGGTACACTTTAGAATACTGTACACTTTCCTAAAATGTTGTCAGATTCATCACCGTAAATATCACTTATTAGTAACTTATGAACATGTATAACGTCGTAACAATTGGTTAATGCAGTGCTTTTCAAACTTATAATATTTGCGACCCAATATTCAATTATAATTTTCATCGCCCCCCCTCCATATAATAACAATGTATTGAATTAAAAAAATATTTTTACGCTATGGTTACAATACTACTTTAGCCTCTTAAATGGCACTTGCGTATATGTACGTCTCGCTCAACCGGTGCTTGTACGTATATATACGTCTCGCTCAACAGGTGCTTGTACGTATATATACGTCTTTCCGAAGGCTTTGGAATACAATAAAAAGACGTTGATAGTGTTTGCGAAGGATTCACTTTCAGAGGATTTCATTATTCATTTCTTTTCTCCCCCCACCTCCAATACATCACATACATGCGCCTGCGTGGTAAACGGAGGCATTTGGAGCGAATCGCGTAACTTTTAATCAGCAGTTAAGGTTAATTTTGGTGTATAATTTTATATAGGGGGGGGGACAAGTTCATGTGTGGTGTCACTGGTAATTATTAAACGTGTTCTTAACTTAATATTGTTAAATTAATTATCAAATTGTGCAGTATTGATACATTTACAAGTATATTATATCAGTGTAAATGTTAATTTTATTTTTATGTCATAATGTATTTTGTTTTACTTTCAGTAAAATAAATTTTTTTTGTTTTCGACTTTTTAATATGTTTGCGCCCCCCTAGGGGGCGTGCCCCACAGTTTGAGAAATGCTGGGTTAATGTAATAAAAGAGAAATTTATTTTAGTGAATTTTATTTCATGTACATCACACTGTGAAGTAACACGAGGGCTATTGGTGACCAACTTCGTTCTTCTGTACCACAGTCAAGTTACGAGGACGACACTGTAGCCTGGCTTGAAATTCCACACCACACCAACGAAAGGAGTTTGAGCCACAGAAGATTTAACGTGCATCAACCCCTCTACACGGCGTGTCTTCAGTAGCAAAAGGTTTCGAACCCATGACTCGAAAACACCGGCCACTTGTTCTTGCCCAGAATCACTCCGCTACTACGGCCATTATTTTTTTTATTTTATTTTGGTGAAATCATAATGGATTATAAAAACATCCATAGAAAAGTAATTATACCTAATTTAAAAAAGAATTATCTATTTTCTTTTTTCTTTCTTATGACGCTGTATGAAATGGAGGGCACGTATTTGAAATGGCTTCATTTTCAATACCCAGGCTGCAATGATTTGATTGATTTTTAAAGTTTTCACAAAGAAATTTCTACAAACATTTATTCTTTTTAGATTCTGATATTTTTCATTAGGAGAGAATTTTTATATATTATCCTTAATAATTTTAAAACAAAAAGCAAACGCATTTATTTAATTAAAGGGGGGAAAATGCTGTAACTCAAGCCAGAGAAGAGACAAAATTAGCTCCGAAGTTATATCGATGTTGGATAGTGAATAAAGAATGAATTATAGTTTAAAAAAACTAAAAAACACCCTTTTATAGTTGATCGAATCAAAATGTAACTTAATCTTTTAGTCACCAAATATGGAAATGGGATATTGAATTAGTCGCCAGATGCGGGATGGGATCTGAAAATGGGAAATCTTCAACCCTGATGATCCTGTTCAGGACAATGAAACAAAATTATTAAATTATTGTAGTGTCATCGGTCCTGGACAAGTGAACAAATTTTCGAATTAATCTGACCGTTTAAAGTGGGTAAAACTGGAATTCAAAGATTCCGTTACATACAAGTGAAGCTTATAAAAGGGCAATATAAAATTTTGCTTACAAATTATTCAAAACTTGGAAAAAATAGTCTTTTAAATGTGTAGCCGCAGTTTGGTTTGGTTTTATCCAAATCTAATGGAATAACACATACAGCAAAAGAACTACGATCATTCAATAAAAATAAAGTCAAAAAAAAAATTCTCCAAATAATTCGTTTGCAAATGACGATAAATCATCGATAATCTAAGGGAAAAGTCTCATGAGACAAGTAATCCAAACTGATTTTTATCCCCATTAAACTACCCGCTTTGATTATTGGTGGCAATCAGTAATCAATTCTTTATGACAGACTTAAGAGGGAAAATGAATGAGAATGTTTCACTCAAAAGCTTTTTCTAAAAGAACAAATACAAAATACATTCACTCTTAATTGATTCGAGAATAAAATTGCGAAGTTGTCAGAACAATCCACCCACTCCACTCTCTCAAAAATTTCGAATCACTCACTGAAGCGAAAACCAGTCTATTGTTCTAAATAATGGTAACTAAGACTCGATAAATTAAGTTTCTTTCTTTCAAATTTAAATGCCACCTTCAATAAACCCGCTGAGCAGGAGAGCGATGCACGTTAAATTTGTCGAGAACTCAAACGTCTTCCAGTTGGTGTGTTGTGGTTGTTAGAAGAGAGGATGCCAGCTCAGATGTCGTTCTCGTCACTTGACCATGGTTCAAAATTACGAAGTCTGTCGCCAAGAGCCCTTGAGTAGCTGAACAATGCGATGTAAATATTCACTCAGACCCACCGTGCAGAAGGGGCCGCTGCGCTTTAAATCTGTCGAGGCTCAATGCTCACCCGTTGATGTAATACCGTTCTTTGGAAGAGGTGTGCCAGCTCAATTCCACCCTCGTCACTGAACTGAGGCTCAAAATGACAAGGTACATCACCAATACCAATCGAGTTGCTTTATAGTACAACATCACTCACACTCTCTCCAATGTTTGGCTTTTGGAAGCTTATTGTATCCTGGGTTGGCCTCGTGGTTTTGGTTACGAATTCGTGGCCGGAGTGTCGCAGGTACAATTCCAGGTACCTCTGATGAGCCACCGTGTAGAGGGGACGAATGCAAGTTGAATTTGTCAAAGGCTCAATGTACTCTCGTTGATGTAGTATATAGGAGAGGCTGGTACCAACTTAGGTGTCGTCCTCCTCACGTGACTAGGTTCAAAATAACGATGTCCATCGCCAATAGCCGTGTTGTTGTTTGATAGTGCGAAGTTAATACACTCACTCACAATTAAAGAAACTCTCACGTATCACAACATTCTCCATAGAATAAGTGACCATGTTAGCCGATTGGGAATGGTCATGAGTTCTCGTCCTCGTACCACTGAAGACCCGCCGTGTAGAGGGGCTCAAAGTCCTCATGTTTACATAGTATAAAAATTAGGTCGTCCGTCTAGTGACTGGCAAAATGACGATAGTCCATACAAATTAGCGAGAATATGGTGCTAAAGCTCAAGTGCTATCCTCGTCACTAGACCGAAGTTCAAAATTGCGAGGCCCATCAACAACAGCCTTCGTGTTGCTTTATAGTGTGACGTTAGTATGAATCTTTCTGTCTTACGTTCTTTAGGTGGCCGCGGTAGCCTAATGGTCAAGGTAATGGACTCGAGACTGGTGTGCCATGAGTTCGAGCCTAGTACCGCTGAAGACCCACCGTGTTGGGGAGCGATGCACATTAAATCTGTTAAAAGTTCAAACGTCCTCCCGTTGGTGTAGTGTGGTAGTTAGGAGAGAGGGGGGCAGCCTAGGTGTCGTCCACGTCACTTGACCATGGTTCACAATTCCGAGGTACATCGCCAAAAGATCTCGAGTAGCTGAACAGTGCGTCGTTATATTCACTCCCTTTACTTTTTAGAAGATTATAACATACGAGAGATTGAGATTCGATGTATGATTGTTGAAAATAAGTTTATTTCTTTTTAAGATTTCTAAAAGATTATTACTATTCTTCGATTGTCGTACATTTGCAACATCTTTTTAGGATTGTCTTAACTTTCATATGCAATCAATATAATTCACTACAAAATTTCCAGATTGACGTGATACATGTAAAATTGTCCCCAATACTATGTTGTTGATCCTTTTTTTATGATTGACAAAATATCATGTTATTGCTATGTCACTTCGATTTATTTTTCAAAAAAGTAATTTTTCACACAGTACCTTCTTTATTTACTATATATCTCTCAAATATCAAAGTATATAAAGCACGAACTACAGCAATATGAAATCGTCACGCTACAGTTTAATATACTAACTTTTACTCTGTCCAATCTGTAGTTTGGCTTGTACATAGTTACAGGTTATGATTATGTTATGCATTCTGGTTGTTAGGAGTGTTAATAAGCAAAGAACTTGAATTATGTGTGTGTGTGCTCATGAACTTTATAGTTATTTTATAACTTTTCGCTTTGTACAAGTGAACGCCACCATTAGGGAGACACAAGAATTTTACAAATATTGGTTGAAAAGAAAAAAATGGTTAATGTATATTCGGATTTGCTATATCGTATAATATATGTTGAAACAAATGGTTGAGTGAACTATAAGCGAGATATCGCGAACACAACAAAGGTTATTAACCTTATTAATAGTATTCTTTTAATTTTGATAAATATCAAAGTATATATTTTTTATTTTATGCTGAAACTATTTTAAGCACTTCTTGTTGTTGTTACTAATGTCAGCTGTCTGACGATGTCAGATCGAGGCCCATGAAATTCATTGCGGCAAAGGGTCTTAGTACGCCTGTCGTTATCCATAACTTTGAGTACCCTACAGGTGACAGTACGTTTTGGCTCAGTTCAACCCCAATTTTGAGGAGAACACCTTGGGTGGGAGTCAGGGGTATCCCACATCTCTTCCCTTCCATCAACGTCACGAGAGGACTTGCGGCCCGACGCCTATTTGGAGTATCCTCCTAAATGCCGCAAAGGCACTATACATTTGCAAACAACCATGCCTTCTCCAGGATTCGAACCCAGGCCGTACGGCACAGCAGTCAGCGTCGCTAGCCACCAGGCGACTTAAACACTTCTTAATTAATCAACCACTGTTCTGAAAAGGATTTTGAATCATTTGATCTTTAGTAAATTCTCCGTATTGCTTTGATGATATGTATATTTACTGCAGATTAATAATTGTTTACTGTTACAAATACCTATTGCATTATCCTGCGAATGGAATTTCTGTAAAAATTCTGGAATGAGTGAGACAATAACAACGTTGACACTCTATTCAGCTACTCGTTGGATTTTGACAACGAACCGCATGATTTTGAATCATGGTCAAGTGACGAGGGTGGCACCCAGCTGGCACCCGCACTCCATCTCCTAACTTCCATACTACACCATCGGGGAGGACGTTTGAGCCTCGACATATTCAACATGCATTGGCTCCCTCTGCGCAGCGGATCTTCAGTAATACCAGGCCTAAGAGTCCTGGAGTGTTGATCAAGGAGTTCAGAATTCTCTCTTCTGTTTTTTCCACTGGGGTCGATCAGGAAAAACTTCGTTATATTTCAAATATGTACTGGTGTAAAAATCCTTCGTGTTGCATTCCCCTATAGATCAGGGGTCAGCGACCATTTAGCTGTGGCGTGCCAAACCTATAGGATGCAGCGAGTGGATGAGTGAATATTAACGTCGCACTGTTCAGCTACAAAAGGGCGTTTGGTGACGGACCGCCTAATTTTGAACCATGGTCAAGTGACGCGGACGACTCCTGAGCTGGCACCCTCCTCTCCTAACTACCACACCACACCAACGGGAGGACGTTTGAGCTCTCGACAGATTTAACGTGCCCCTACACGGCCGCTTTTCAGTGGTACTGGGCTCGAACTCATGACACGCTAAACATGATCCGATGCCTTGACCACTTGGTTACCGTGACCACTATAGGATGCAGCGTGCCACACAGTAGGGGATTTTTGAAACAATTCGATTCCCGTGATAATGTATGCAGAGTTAGACAATAGCGGTCAATAATATAAATATTTACCTTTTTACTATGCATTAATTATGCATCATTTAAAGATATTTCTTAGCACAAAAATAAACATAATAAAATATAACCATTTTTTGAACAAAAATAAAAAATTAAAATTGTACATATATTATGTATTTTTAAACATTTTTTTAAATAAGAAATAGGCAACATAAAATATAAGTATTTCGCTTCGTTACAGTTAAATAAAAATTTTCCTGCGAACTTAGTGCTTGTACCACTCTGCTTTCATGTCGCAAAATCATTGGTAAAATTTAAAATTTACAAAATAGTTCTAAACTTATTTTTAGAGTTATCTTCAGATATTTTCGTAATTCCGTAAATGTTCATAATTCTGAAGATCTTCAATTCCTACTATTAGTTCATACTCTCCCTATATATATATACATTGTTCAAATCTTCGATCATTAATAAAATACTTATTATTCATCTACTCAAGTTCAAATACATTTTTAAAATTTGTAGTGGATGACACTTGATGTTAATACAGTCATTTCAAATATTACTTCATTGATTTTATTTAATCGATGAATAAATTGTATACACAAAAACAATAGTCCAACGCCATATATAAAAAGAAAATCGCTCATTGTGACCCTGTAGCGCAATGATTGCGAGTTGGATTTCTAATTCAAAGACGGCGGGTTCAAGTACCAACTGGGATGGCCTAATTTCTGAGAATGTGATTTCTTTTTACTATGCTATTATTGGAATAATTAAATTTAACTAATTAATAAATAGTACAAACAAAAATAATAGCCCGACACCATATATAGAATGGAAATCGCTTTCTATTTTGCCTCTTAATATTGTGATTCCGTCATATGTATATGCATATTTATATTAATTTTAGCTATTTAATAAAAATTAATTAAAATAAAAATTTTCTTTGTTGACTTAAGTAGGAATTGACTTATTTTTTTTTATATTACTCTTGCTCAAATAAGGTCCATTACAAATTTATCGACTTCCACTTAAAAACTGACAAATTTGTTGAGTAGTGCAGAGTGCCACCTCGTGCCATAGGCTGCCGACCTTTGGTGTAGATATCTTATGGGGTAGTAAAGAAGAGTCATTGCATTCCATTACTTTCTAATGAGTCTTAATGACCATGGTTAAGTGGTTATAGTCACGAGTTCGAGTGTTACTGGCAGTGAAGAGTTGCTATGTTGAGGTGCTGATGGTCGTTTAAATATGTCGAGACCTCAAATGTATTTATAATGAATAAAAACTACTTATAAAGTTGTTATATGATGAAGCGAAGCGAACCTAAACATTAAACATTTCTTCTAACCTATAAATACGTATACCTCAATTTTTATATAGCCCTTGGTTGGAGTGATCACAGTCGCGCAGTTTCAAATTCTTGTGCCACTGATGACCTACCGTACAGAGGAGATGATGTACAATAGATCTATTGACGTGTTGCAATAGCTGTTGACGGGGTAAGGAAGTTGGGAGAGGTGAGTGCCAGCTCAGGTGTTGTTCTTGTTCCTTGATAGTAGTTCAAAATTACGAGGTCGGACACCAATAGCCCTCAGGTTGCTTCAAGTGCAACCTAAGGCAAAATAAAAAATCTGATGAACCATCCAAAGTGAGTGAGTGAGTGAATATTAACATTGCACTAGTTAGCTGCTCAAAGGATTTTGACGACGGACATGGTAATTTTGAGCCATGGTCAAATCACGAGGACGACATCTGAGCTGGCACCCCGTCTCATAACTACCACCCCAACGGGAGGACGTTTGAGTTCTTGGCATCGCTGCCCTACACGGCGGGTCTACAGCGGTACTTTGCTAGAACTCATGACACGCTGGCCGCGTGTCCATTACCTTGACCACTAGGCTACCGCGGCCTCTCAAGCGTCCTATAGTAAAGGTCCATGGCAATTAGAAAATTCAAAGACGTTTTTTTTTAGGACATTTAACTTTTTTTCTTCTTGGACGTTTATTAGCAATCTAGTGAATATTTTCAAATAAATATTTTGGACTGTATATGGGAAAAAAGATGACTTTTATTTTTCAGAAAACATGTATATACGAATGAAAGTTAATTTTTAAATATCGTCAATTGAACTCTCAAATTTAATATTTCATATATTGTTAGAATTATCGAATCTCAATTATGATTATTTTGCATTTACCCCCTTAGAGTTGATGCAATATGAGCTATTAGATTAGCTATCAATCGTTTTACCCCTCAGGGGACTCACCTTCTATAGGTGAGTACGGGTGTCACAATCCCGAGGTGCCCTAGTGATCTTTTCCTTTTTATAAGGCGTTTACTGTCTTTGGTAAACACTGGCTTCACGAACCCGGGGTACCCTAGTGATCCTTCTCTATTTTCGACCTTCTTTCTTGTCATTCAATTCATTCTTTCTTTCTCTCTTTCCGTCTAGACCACAGATATTAAAACAAATATTTGGCGCAGTATAGCCGAAATCGGCTCTTGCGCCAATAAACCCCAAAATCACCAATCGCTTTAAAAAAAGATTCGAGCACAACAAAAACTTGTTGGGAAATCTTTACTGTATGACGAAGTCAATATTTTTATAAATGAGGAAATATAACCATACACATAATCACAAATGAAATTGAAATATTTGGTTAACTTTGTATATTGATCAAATATTCTATAATAAAAAAAAAACCCGCCAAAAGATGAAAGAAGTAAAAACAATTGAATTGATATAAAGGGTTGCTTTCCATGCGTGAATTTTTTGAACGCTTGAAAACATTATCAAAACTACATAAATCTGTTGAGAAATAACTTTCTTTATTAAGTTACTGTTGAATGGGTCGTTAATCTGCTATTTTAAATAGCTTTAGACAAGAAATATCGGAAATAATCAACTGACTTTTTTCATTCTCGTTCATTTCTGTGCTACTTCCTTGCTTATGCTATAATTCCACCTAGCGGAATCTATTTTATTTATCATAGAGATGATCTGCCATTCCATTTGACATTGTTTGAACATTTCTTGGAACTGAACATTTTTGTTAAGATTGTAACTTCTTAACCAAGATTGAGAATAAACATCAGAAATTAATATTTTCAAGTATTTTGGACGAAATATGAGGAAATTATTCATTACACAATTTCTTCTACAAGATATGGTCTTTTTTTTTAAATTTTCATTCATGTTCTTTTTTTACCCGAATGATATGATTAGCTAGTTGCCTATTGTAGACTTAGTTTTCATGAATTCCACTATATAAATATGGACCATTCATAAGACCATTATTTTTGGACTAATAATATTTTACTTGTTTATACTTGATCCATTTATTTCTGGGGAAAACATTTTGATCTTCGACCGACTCGCTAAATGAAACGACATTGCCAAATACCGTGATAATCAGCCAATTATGGAAACCATTCCCACGCATGTTCTAACAGGGTAATAATAACAATGACAATATCTGGCGACGTCTTTTGATTTGAGGAAATTATCGACGGTATGTACGTAAATACCAAATTTTTTTAAAGAAACATTTGTTTTTGTTGTTTAGTTAGATTATGGAGAACCCAACGGCAAACTACTTTTTTCATATGTAATCCTTCATGAATAATTTTGTGAATGGCTGCGGATCCAATGTTAAGTTCCTTCTGTATCATTTGGTAGGTACAGCGGTTTCATCTATTAAAATTTTTTTCATATAGCAGACACATTATCCGGGATTACTGCCGGCCGCGCGGCCTGCCTGTTCATCCTGGAGAGAATTGCGACCTCTGAAAAATTCTTTCAACTATCTAAATACAGTAGCACGACGTGGAGATTCATCACCAAATGCTAATTGCACCCATTGAACGCATTCGCCTTGATTTAATCCCGCTTTAAAATTATAGAAAATCACAGCACGATAATTTTTACGCGTCAACTTCATTTTCTCTTCTGTCTAAAATTTATTCTACGCTAAACACCTTGAAGTAAGTCAGTAAAAAATCGTCTGCTGGGTTAAAATGCTTTGTATTTTCAAATTAGACCGTTAATTTTATTTGTAACTTTTCGTCTGCGCATATCTCAAAAATTCCAGAGTTACCTTCGTATAAGCCTATTAACTAGAATATTATAACAATTTCCACCCCTCAAAATCCAAAAGTATTGACGGTATCAACTTTAATTTATTCTTTAATAGAACCTATCTATCTACAGCATAGGTTTCCAACCTTTTTTTGAACTACTGAATATTTCGATACCGCCCCCTCCTACTCTAGAGAAATAAGAGTGTACATAGTACATGGTGAAAACAAGAGAAATTTTAAATATATTCTGTTAGAATATATTATTTAATTTAATTTTTTTCTAAAGAGCCCCAATTTTTTACTTGCGAATCTGAAATAGTTATTGACACAAATATATTTAAATGTGTAATATTATATATTTTAGTCATAGATGGGATATATGTTTGGAATTGAAACACGCTACTGAATTTCTTCTTTATTTAAAAGAGTGGAATAAAAAAGTTTTAGCTTGCCTGTTATAAAGACAGGCAGGGGTTTTGATAAGAAATAGTTCATAATAAACTATTGCTTTCAAAATAAATATAAATTGACGTTAATTCACATTAATTCCTGGTTAACATATTTATGTTTCTTGGATACTATACGTAATGAAATGCAGTGGACGAAACATTTTTTCCTACTGCTCACAAAGACAACACGTACACTACAGAAGTTAAAAGGCACTATATCATTCAATTTAATGTAGGTCTGAATGTAAAGTAATCTTTAAGTTTTTCATTCACTTCCCGAACTACCGAAATATGTGAATTTTCGTACATGTAATAAGGAAATGATTTAAGATGCATACAATCAACATTAGATAAACAGTATTAAAGTTTACTTTTGTTATTTCATTATCAGCAATCTGCCCAAGCCCCTCCGGGCCATCTCAATGCCCCCTAATTTTCTCTGGGTCTCTTATTGCCCCCTGAAAGTCTCAAACGCCCACGTTGAGAACCTATGATCTACAGTGAGAAAAATAAAATATTTTGACAAACTCAAATTAATAAATGCATTAGCAAAAAAAAAATTAAGCATCTGAATTTACCTGCAGTAGCTACAGAAGTTACCAAGAATCCATTAATACAGCATACAATTTAAATCTCCTCATTCAATAACTTAAGTTTAATTGGTAGGATATTTTAACTTAGTCCTCAAGCTACTCGCCCAAATGCATTGTAAGTGACGTATGCCATCTCTATCATTCAAAGATCAGAAAGGTCATTGGACGGCTATCATTTATAATTCATAAATCATTGTTCGAATGGCAGATTGTTGAGTCATTATATTTGTAGGGAGAAAATAGATCTGCAAGCTTCTAACCAAGCGATGATTGTCTTCAGCGTTTGTGGTCCCTTAATAAACCGCTCTCATTAGAATCGTCGATGACAATCGTATAATGAGCCAGAATAGGTATTGGATGATGGGTCTTGAGAAAGTTCGCGGCCATGTTTATGGTAATTAAACTTTCAGTAATGGGAGGGAACGGAAGTCATTATCAAGTGATCTGTATGATTTGCTTAGAATGGATTTAGCTGATGTAATCATAAAATCTCATCGTGGATTAGAGAACGTGGGTTTTGGATTAGAATTTAAGTGCTTTAAGTGGAGAATGTTGTTGGATTAGAAGTTTTCTTCGTATTTTTAAAGTTAGTATTCTATAATTATAGAAACTTCTACCGTTAGCGACCTGGGGTAAAATATTTGTTTGGCTACAGTTAGGAATCATGATAATTGTTCTGTTAAAAAGTAGTTAAAAATTTTTTTTTTTAAAAAAATGGCAGCAATTTGTTTGTAATTATAATTTAACATTTTTTTCTCATTTTCGTAGAATTAGGGTCTTTAAAAAACACAATTGCATCGAATGAGAATTTCGCATTCTTAATTCTTACGGTAAATGCCGAAAAATTAAACAATATCTGGTACGCACTACACCGTCGACCATTTTCGAAAAATAAAATCCTCGCCAAAAGACTTCCTGCTGCCAAAAGCTGCTATTGTATTACTTGAAAACGATTATTGTGTTTGTCCATGGCTTGGAACAGTTTTCAACTATTGGCAGCATATCGCGGCATTTGGTGACTTTTCATCTGACGAATTGGTCGAAGGTATATTACGTAAATACATGCTGACTTTCTCAAAACCACATAAACCTCCGTTGTTCCAATACAATTAATTTTATTTAAACCCTTAACTGTGCCGAAGAAAAGTTAAGAAATTCACCCCCCCCCCCAGTGTCACCGTTTTTTTTCCCATAGGCGTGCGTTGTTATGCGGTTTATATGTTAAAAAAGGAAAGGTATTTTTCCACCTAAAAATTGTTTACTTTCACTTTAAAAAAAAGAAAGAAAAAAAGCATAAAATAATAAAAGGAAAATAAATATTTAATCTCCTGAGTTGGAACGTAATAAAAAAATAAATTAGAACTTTTTTTAAACTATTCTGTGATGTATCCTAAAACAGGGTTGAACACATAAACCAGCATCGCATTCAGTGCATTCATGCAAAAAAAAATTAAAAAGCTCTTATTACAAACGGTAAACGAAAATGACATCAAATGAAGAATAAAAAATAGCATGCTCTAACGAAAAATCAACAAAAAAACTGCTTAGCTATGAATCTTATCGTTCCTGGAATATACCCTTTCAAATTCCGTCCCCACCTCTTCTCCGAAATAAGAAAATTCTTTAGAAGGACTGTCAATGTCGTGTTATTGTATTCCAAAGCCGTAGGACTAGTTTTAAGCACAGCAGCACAATACAAAAAGTCCTGCTTTGGATGGACGAGTATACACGTCCAGGGCACTAAAGGCACCAGCTCAGCAGAACGTGTATACACTCCTCAAGAAAAGGGTTTATTTAGGAATCAGAAATGATGGTTAAATAAATCCACACATTGAAACGTCACTACTCCCACGTACGTACTGGAAAAAGCATTCAACCCTGTCCCCTTCCCCCCATGCTGCTAAATATTAAGAGCGTGAAAATAAAATTTGAAAAATATTTGGTATACTACTCAATATACGAAGGCGACCTCGGTTGCTTATTGGCCATGGTCACAGCCCCTAGGGCTTCTGAAAACCCGCCATGTAGAAAGACGAATGCGTTGAATCTGCCATAGCTCTAAGTACTGACATTGACGTGGTGTGAAAGTTTGGAGAGTGGGGAGCCATCTGGAGTGTCGTCCTCGTTACCTTGACCGTGATTCCGCTACCAACAGCCCTCTTGTTGTTTTAGTGTGTGATGTTCAAGAACACTCTTACTCACTCAGTATACAAAAGCAGACAAAACAATTTTTACTTTAAAATGCAATTTTCCTGAATTCATATTGCCTTTCATATTCTGATTTTAATTGTGGCCTCTGTAACCTAGTGTTCATGGTCACTAACTTTGAGGCGGAGTTTCTTGAGTCGCGGGTTCGCGCGCGCGAGTCCTGGTGTCATTGAAAATCCAGGGTGTAGATGAACTGATGCGTTAAATTATCCGTGGCACAAATTTCTTGTCACTTAACCATGGTTCAAAATTATGCGGTTCCAAAATTGTGCCAATATTCCTCGTGTTGCTTTGAAGTACAGCATTAACAAACACTTGCTCACTGATTATGAATTTAATTTTTACACCATCAAAATCATGTTAATAAAATAATAGATCAGGAATTGGAAAATGAATGTTCGAATATTCATTAAACTTTCGAAAAAATAATGATGGGAATTAAAAGCAACAGGTCTTACTTTTAATTGTGGAATTAGAAATTGCAAAATTTAGAATAATTAAAACCATTGAAAGATATTTTACCCGGTGCATAACAAAGCAATCAATATCTTACTTGCTACCTCGTATTTTCATCTTTCTTAAAGAAATTATTTCAGTTAAAATCAGCATTTTCATTAATTTTTGTTCATGTTATTTGATCTTTTATAACTTTTTAGAGAACCTTAGATTCCAAAGTCTTAGTAATTTTAGATTCACACACAGCGTAGTCAAAATCCAGTTATTCTGCGGGCTGTTTGAAAGAAAAAAGCTTTTTCAAATCGTAAACATCGCCAGCTTATTTATGTTCAGATTTATAATTAGGTTTGAGAAAACCTTAAAAGTCTTTTATAACCGCGGAACTAATAGAAGGGAGGTAGTTTTACATTAAGCCGTGTTCGAAGAAATTTTAAAAAGAAATTTAATTCCCAGCTTCACTCTTGTCCGAGCAATATTAAGAAAAATTTTTGAAGCAAGATTTAATTTTTGAATTAAGCCGCAAAAATTGATTTTTTTTTAAAGAAAGCATTTCTTTTTAACTTCATAGTATTAAAGAAAACCTAATTTTATTATTTTGTTTAATACATTAATTTAAAATCCTATTAACAATGTTTCTCCAGAAAATTTAAGTACAGACTTTTTAAAAATTACCTTAGATTGTGCTGCAAAAAAAAATCTTCAAATTAGTTACTGTGACTGAAAAAAATTTGTTTTTTTAAATGTATTAGTGATTGAATTTCTGAAATAAGTTTGCTTTTTTTAACTTTACTCCATTGCTTTTGAGTAAATTTTAACCTTTACTGTATTAAAAAAAATATTCGTATATTATTTCATCAGTTTTTTTTGTCAATCAATTAAAAATATATTTAATTAAATATTCGAAGAAGAGAAACTTGAGTAATGTATTAAAATTACATTAATTTAAATTAATATAACTATATGTCGAACATTTTAAAAAGTAAATAATACTTTTAAAAATTTCCCTGGGACTATTTAATTTATTAAAACAACTAAAATATGTATATTCGATTGTTTATTTCATTTTTGTTTGTCATTTATAGAAATAATCACTTTAAATTTCAGCTAAAATTTCATAAAATTCATCTAAAATAGAGTACCGTAATTTACAATAGATAACACATGGGCTGAAAAGTCCCGGGCCTAACAAAGAAAACACAGTTTTTTTGGTTCAAAATTAGCTTTATTCATCAACGTAATCTCCATCAAGAACAACGCAATCATTCCAGCGCCGCTCTAACATTTCAATACCATTTTTGTAGAACGATGTATCTTTTGCCTCAAAATAGGCCTCAGTTTCAGCGATAGCCTCTTCATTCGTGCGAAATCTTACCGGCGAGCATTTTTTTCAGGTCTGCGACCAACCAGTAGTCGCATTGCTTGGCTTGAACGGTATTTTTTCCCATCAAGAAGCAGTGTAAAATTAAAACACGAAATTGTTTTTGATCCATTGTTCTGAAAATAACAAAAGTAGCGTCATTCTTAGCACAATAACTCACAAACTAATGAATAGAATATCATGAAACTGTCTGACAGCTGTCTTTTGAAGGTTAGTATTAACTGAAAAAAAGGTGACTGCAATAAAACTAGCGCCATCTACAGTGGGTACAAAAAGTATTTGCACACATACATTTTTGTTCACAATTTATAAGAAAATGCATTAAGAAATACAAAAATTGGCATTTTAAAAATAAAATAAGCCTATTCATTTAAATTAATTACAAAAAATACAATAATATTAATAAAAAACATTTTTTGCAACAATATTAAAATATCTTATGTCAAAAAAGTATTTGCACACTCAACCCAACTTTAGAAAATCTGCATTTTTTTGCTAATTATATTTGACAGTCCTCCAACAGTAAATAACATACGTAAGACTACTATAAAAGGAGGTATTGTCGAAACTTTATCAGTTGATTGCCGATTTCAAATTGTTATGGCACCTAAGAAATCTGAATTGCCGATTTCGTTGCGAGAAAAAATTGTTTCTCTACGTGAAAATGACCTAAATTATCGAGAAATAGGTAAAAAAGTAAATGTTTGCTTCTCTACTGTTCGGTATGTTATAAAACGTCATAAAGAAAGAGGATCTACATCAAATAACTGGCGCTCTGGATGCTCAAAAAAACTTTCACTGCGAATTAAGCGAAAAATCATAGGAGAAGCATCGAAAAATCCATTTGTTAGTGCAGTTACATTAGCCAATGATGTCGCTTCAACATCTGGAGCTCAAATCTATGCCCAAAGTGTTCGAAATGTCCTGCATGATGCACAAATTTATGGGAGATCTCCAAGGAAAAAACCTCTCATGACTGAACGAAATAGACTGAAGAGACTTGAATTCGCTAAGGAATATATCAATAAGCCAATTGATTTCTGGAAAAATGTCATATTCTCCGACGAGAGTAAGTTCAATATCTTTAAATCAGATGGCAGGAAATTAGTTTGGAGAAAACCTTGTACTGCTTTTCATACCAAAAATGTGTTACCTACAGTTAAACATGGAGGAGGTTCTGTTATGATTTGGGGGTGCATGGCTAGCAAAGGAGTTGGTAATTTGTGTTTCATTGATGGGAATATGACAGCTCGAACCTATATTGATGTGTTGCGAGATAACTTGCCACAAAGTGCGATAAAATTGGGTATCAGTAATTCGTACTATTTTCAGCAAGACAATGATCCCAAGCACACTGCCGGTATAACACGTATGTGGTTGCTTTATCATGTACCCAGAAAACTTGCCACTCCACCACAATCACCAGACTTAAATCCTTTGGAAAATTTGTGGAATTCTGTGGATTTAAAAATAAGAAAAAGGAAGATTTCAAGCAAATCTGCCCTTAAACAAGCCCTTATTGAAGAGTGGTCGAATACTGACCCTATTGTTATAGAAAATTTAATTAAATCAATTCCAGCAAGATTACAAGCAGTAATAGATGCTAAAGGAATGCATACTAAATATTGGCTATTTGAAATTTGCTTAAATATTTTATTTCTTTTGTATTCATGCAGGTGTGCAAATACTTTTTTGACACGAGATATTTTAATTTTGTTACAAAAAAGCATCGTTATTTATATTATTGTAATTTTTCTGTTTGTTTTGGATGATTAAACTTATTCTGATTTGGCAATACCAATTTTTTTATTTCTTAATGCTTCTTTTTATGAATTGCAAACAAAAATGTAGGTGTGCAAATATATATACTTTTTTTACCCACTGTATGTGTTAGGCCCGGGACTTTTCAGCCCATGTGTTATACATGTAGCAAAAATATAATATCATAATATAAGTATTTTGATTAATAAAGTTAAATTAATGTAAAAGTAAATTAAACTGTTGCGTAAGCTCAGTGGTTTTTGAAAAATATATTTTAATAATGTAGAATTAGAAGACCTTTTTTTATATTATGAGTCAAGATAGCCGGGACGTATTAAGGCATGGGTCAACTACGCCCGTGCCCAGTGTATCAGCCGCAATGAGGCCCTTGTACTCGACTTAACCTTAATAAGATCATAATTCGAATAATTTCAACGGTAAAGCATTATTTCCTGTTATATTTTCCAAAAAAATAATGGGAATTTCGGACGATATCATGTGATATATACATGTGATGACCGTCATCCATGTACAGGCCTAGGCCTATCACCATACACCATTATTACTCATTCAGTCAAAAGGCGGCAGTCGGTCGAGCCGGTTTGTGCGATTTTACGTCATGCACATTTTTTGCCGGACCCCCACAAAGGCCTTGATTTTTTTTCTCGATTCATTATATTCCTATGTATATAGTACGTAAAATTTAATCAAGTATTTATTGATTTTATTAATTAATGCTAATTATTCATTCAATAATTAATTTTTACTGTTTTTGTTCCCCAAAATTGTGAAAATCAAAAGATTATGCTGGGCGGCGTATTGGAGCATGATACAAGAATAGTGGACTTTCGACCCTGGACACCCCTCCCCACCTGAAAAATTCCTGCGTGCGCTACTGATTTCAGGTTATTGTTTGTACATGTATTTGACAACACATGCTATGTACTGTATAATTTTAAGGGCCGTAGGTGGGGCCTACATTTGTGTTGGGGCCCAGGGCCTCAAGAAGTCTTACGGTGTCCCTGAAGATCCGAGGATCCTGGAGAAAATAAATGAAAAACACAATATTTGTTGGTAAACAGTTGTAAAGCCTACTGATGAAATATACTTGAAGCTCTTTTCACTTATCTTACATGACCACCTTCTACATTTAAACATGTGGCGTATTTCTTCATTAGCTTCAGAATTCTAATGTTATACTCTTCTGCTGCTAGTGCATTAATCCAAGTGGTCACAGCGTTCTTCATCTTTTCACTCACACTTACCACGCAGAAACTCTTTCAGCTTAGAAAAATTTAATTATAGCTGAGAACAAGGTCCGTACTACAGGATGGGTGATAAAATATTTTCCAATCGAACTGATCCTGAGTTATAACAGCAGAGTTGAAGGCAGGCATTGTCAGAGAAACACAATTCTTCCAAAAAGCAATCTTCACTTCCTGTTATTGAATAGCATGGCATAGTCCTCTTAGAATCTAAATATAATGGTTTGCATTAATCGTGGTGCTCTTTCACATGAAATGAACCAAAAAAAAAGTTAAGACATTCGACTACTTGCGACAATATTTTTTTTAAAAAAATAGACATATGGGGACTTTTTTGTTGTTTTCAAATTTGTTTAGTACATTTTAAGAAAAATAGGCTAAAATTAAGAAGAAGAAAAAAATGTTACTAAAAATGGAAAAAACTGGTAAAAATTTACGAAAAATAACCTAAACGTAGCCTACATTCTATACCAAAATTTTATGAACAAATTTTCAATTCTGATGTGTTGCTATGTTCATTTTTGAAATGACCTTCAGAATAAAAAATATTTTAGTTTTTACAAAAATTAGAGATTTTTATCTTAATTATTATATGAAATTGCTTAAAAACAGTTTTTACACTCATGTCCATAATTTAAGGATAATGAAGTTCAGGCAAAGAAAGAGACAGAAGCAAAACAAATTTGACTTATTTGTAAAGTCTATTTATTAAACAAAAGATAAAGAGCAAAAAAGATGCTATATGTTTGACATAATTATTAAAAATTGCGATTTTTACTCCCTGGAGCAAATTTCAAAAAAGAACCTATTTGCAAAAAACAGTATAACAGGATTAGTATGATGATTAATACGGAGTATGTCTCCCGGACGATGCAATACAGGCCTTACAACGCCTACGCATGCTGAGTATCAAATTATCAATCTGATCTTGGGGAATATTACACCACTCATCAAGCAATGCCATCCGAAGTTCCGGTAGACAGTTGGCAGGGGGTTGACGGGCTGAAATTCGTCGGCCAAGCATATCCCTCATGCTCTATTGGATTCAAGTTCGGTGAGTATGCTGGCCAATCTATACGGGGGATTTCCTCCGATTGAAGGCATTCGTCTACAATGTTTGCACGGGGAGGACGGGCGTTGTCATCCATAAACACAAATTCAGCACCCATGGCGCCCCGAAACAAACATACATGTTGTTCCAGAATGACATCCCGATAGATGTGGCCTGTCATCGCTACACTCTGAACATGCAGGTCAGTTCTGGAACCAAGAATAATTCCTCCCCAAACGAGCCATCCTGCACCACCGTAACGGTGTCGTTTAATGGTGTTCTCTTGGTGGTAACGGGTACCTGGCGCTCTGCATATGAAAGTCCGGTGAGAATCAGACTGCAAACTAAACCTGGACTCGTCGTAAAACATCACACAAGACCACTTTTGCGGTGTCCAGAATGCATGCTCTCTACTCCAGAGTAATCGCAGGCGACAGTGAGTTGCGGTAAGGGGAACACATCTGACAGGTCTACGAGCATATAGACCAATGTGCCCTAAGCGTCTGTACACGGTCTGCCTTGAAACTGTCGTACTGGTAGCTGAAGAGAGCTGACGAGACAGGTCTGATGGTGTGCTCCGTCTGTTTCTTTTGACAGTAACTGCCAAATACCGCTCCTCATTCGGCGTTGGAACTCGAGGGGCTACCTATGCTATAACATCTTCTCACATTACCATCATCTTGGAATCGTTGCCAAAGCCTGGAGTTGACACTTTGAGTGATTCCAAGTTCCTCGGATACTTCCAGCTGAGTACGCCCACATTCCAGTCGTCCGATAATTCTACCACGTAAAAAATCATCCAAATGCTTCCTTTGTGCCATAACTATGCGGTTATTGCACTGAAAGGCTTGTGAACAATTTTACTTCTTTGCCACCATTCCTTACACTCTCGTCATTGTGACGAGCTATCCGCGCCATCTGGTGGTTTCCTGTTATTTGCATATTCTTCTTCAAGATGTGTGTGATAATTCTACAGGTGAAATTTTTATTTTAGAGTTCAATTTCTGTGTGATTCTGAATTATCCTTAATTTATGGACATGAGTGTATATTAATATACGGGACTGTAAAATGTGTAATAAAAGAAAGATTGATAAATCAGAAGGTTAAAGCATTTCTACTATTATGCAGAACATACACAAAAAATTTCAGTTAATTATTTTCAAAACTTTTTTTAGCAATCGCTGGCAGCGTTTGAACATTTTCAAAAAAAAAACCCACACACACACATTTTGAGTAAAATGCGTTTTAAAGATGACATCTTGCTTAAAGTAATGCATCTGCTTTTACTAATACACTTGTAGTTTTTGTTCTATTGAACGGAAAATAATAAACTTGGTATTTTTATAAAGCTAATAAGATGACCTGTAAAATAAAATCATAAAAAAAATGGGGATTTTTAACAAAATTCACAATTTTAGTGTTGTTGAATACCTTAATGATCCCAAAAGATGATTGTCGTGACCCCTTGTCGAAACATACACCCTCGCTACCCCGCGCATCGTGGGGGGGGGCAGGATTCTAGGGATTTCAAAGCGAAACAAACGCCAAGAACGTATTTAACCAATTTATAAAATATTAAAGGAAATTCCTGACTTTGCAGAGGCACCGTAAATTGCGCCACTGCCATGACCTTTCCTTTTGATAGTCTGTTCGAATTTTTCTCGGTTTTTTTTCGGGGGTGGGAAGGAGAAGATGATCAAGAAAGATACCACACAACTGATTGGCACTTGCTTTCTGAAGGGATGTGAGTCATCCAAATCTCATCACCAGTCATAATCCGATCAAAGAAGGTGAAAATTCCTCTTTTTGATATGGTGTCAAGAATGTCAATGCTGGCTTACTTCATTGGCAGTTGAAGAGTTTAACATGAGAATTCTGCAGCTTGTGAACAAGTACGATTAATGGAAAATTGCAGATGATTATGCAAAGAAGTGAAGGAGGCTTCAGGTATATAACATATTCTTTCCAATAGGTATTGTTTTTCATTTTGTATAACTAAATGATCTTTATTTTCAAGGTGACCCTCGTAAAATGCCTGACTTCTCCCAAAATTACAACCCAACATATAACGAGACAGAATTTGAACTATAGAATCAAACCTTTCTATCAATTCATTTTCTTCAAATTGCAATTACAAAAACAATGGCTTTTTAATAGCCTCAATGATTTTATTCACGCAAATATAATGTTTTATCCCCTGACGTTTTTTTAAGCAATAATAAATTGAAATTTTCCAAATAAGTGTATAGAACAAATATATTGACTTTTATTGTGTATTAAAGTGATTTTTAGACTTTAAGAATTTTTGTGACTATGAAACAATGCATTAGTACTCGTAAATGAATATAATTTGCGAGAAAGTACTATCGCATTGTTTCATTTAATTCATTATATATTTTAATAAAAGTGGCTGGGCTACACCCAAGGTTGCGGGCTAGACCCGACCCAAGATTTTCGTGATGCAGAAAATCGACAGCGGCCATGTCGTATAGTTATATGGTATTTAAAAGTTCCTAGAGTGCCTGTTTGAATTAGGCGCTTTTAGCAAAATTAAATCTTAGTACAAGTTCGCTTCGTCAGAGCCCAGATGCCTCCCTCTATGGAGAAAACTGGGCGTCAAAACTACCTGTGGTGATTGGTATCCGCCTATATGGTGCCGCACTAAGAAGAGATACCAGCTTCCGTGGAATGTACTAGATCTGCAATGGAAAAACTCCAATCCGCAGCGCCTTAGAAATAAAAAAAATATTTTAATAAATCTCTCAGTTCCAATTTCACTATGCCGAGTGCTTAAAAATTTTATCTGTCTTAAATATGTCGGCCATTTTAAGCAAATTTCTGTAAAATTATTAATAAAAATTTATTAAGATTAAAATTTTTTTTAAAAATAACGAGCAAATTATGATTTACATTACAGAAAATGAGATTCTTACTACTAAAAATGATTTTCTGTAAAAGCCATATCTTTGACTTATTTTAAAATTTGTATATACGTTTGTGTATGTTTAAATAGTAAACTACGTTAAACGCGAAAACGCTTAAAACGAACTATCGTTTAACACGAAATAATACAATGGTTTCGACAGTCTACTATGTATTTTTATGCATTTTTATTCTCCTAACACGTAATGAAAATCGCTTAACACGAGAAGAATTTGTTTCTGGGAATGAACGAAACACAGAAAACACCAGCCTTGTAGACTATATTCAAGAGGGGTGTGCAATGAAACAGAAATCGTTAGACATATTTCGTAGAAAGGAGGCTAGCTTGGCTTTAAAATACCATCGAAATGGACTGTGAGACGAGCCAATTTTGTTTACCTACGCTAATTTCAACTTTCATCCCTATACACACGCCACACTAAAACATTTTATCTCTCATCAGATGGCTTTGGAATTGTGACGAGTTCGAGTAAAAACCAGTGAATTTGGTTCGCATTATTTTTTCTATTTCAGACGAATTTTTTCTTCCGAGCGCAATGGCAAAGACCTCAGGGAGAAAGCCAAGTGCTATTTTGCTTAAAATGAATATGGAGCTTCTTAAGGTAGTTAATCAAAAACAGAAGACAAAAATAGAAATCTGTTAGATTTTGGTTTTGCTAGCACTACTTTATCAACAATAATTGGAAAAAAAGAGTGCAAATTACGTTTATGTTTGAACGGTTTTTATTAAATACATGCCTAAACACGTATCTATGAAAATAAAATGTAAAATAAACTTAATTTTATTAAATATGTTTTTTTCAACTTCCTTTAACACGAAAAAATATTTCAGTCTCCTCAGTTTCGTGTTAAGCGATTTTCACTGTATATTGAATACGTATATACATCATTGTTGTACGTGAAAAAATTCTGTAGGATTTTAATTCCTATGAGGAATTTGATATGGTTCTATAAATATGTAGAAATGTATAGCATTTCATATTCTTAGCAAATAATCTTGTATTTTGTGGACTGATTTCAAAATATTAAGTATTTATGTAGATAATTTTTGTTGAAGGTCTACCTGTGTTTGAATATTTTAAATCTAAATCAGAGTCGGTATTCAAATATTCAGAATCTTGTCTTTAGATTATCTTATCTATGAGGATCAACATCTGTTTCTTCGCTCTACCTAATGCACAGTTTATTCTCTTGGGTGATAAAAAAATAGATGTTTGACCGCACAATTGGATACTTACGCTTAGAATTCATGTAAGGTTCCACGCATTTGAATGTAGAATTGTATTCATTTCTTTTTCTCCTTCAATTATATGATAACATTTTTACGCAGTTTGAATTTTATTTTTACTGTTGTTTACAACACGAAAGGTTTGTAATAAAAAAAAATTTTGATGGTAACAATTTGAAGAAATAGTTCTTTCGATGAAATAACAAATTAAGTTCTCGCTAAAGTATTAGTTATCTATGAATGATTCTGATTGTTAGGGTAATAAATGATTCATTATACTGAACACTTGAGACGTTTTGTTAGAAAGACATGTATCAATGTCGGAAATATTTGTAATAGAAGATTTAACGATAACTACATACCTTTAAATCGTATCACGACATAACTGGCTCTTTTCTTTTCTTTCAATTCCTACTATTAGTTCGCTCTCTCCCTATATATATTTATATATCTTGTTCAAATTTTCAATCGTTAATTAAAATACTTTCCAATCATCCATTCTAGTTCAAATGCATTTTTTTTGAACTTGTAATGGATGACACTTGATGTTAATACACTTTTTCAAATATTGATTCATTAATAAAGCTAAAAAAATGAATAAATAGTAACAAACAAAAATGATAGTCCAACAGCATATATAGAAAGGAAAATCATTTGTTGTGTTCCAGCGCGTTAGAGAACACAACAAATTATTACATTTTTCAAAGAATTTTCGATAAGCATTCATGAAAAGAAGTATTGTGCAAATACCAATCCTGTTATCACAAGGCCCATTACAACTTTTGTTATACATATTTTGACGTACTTGCAAATCGAATTTCATACACTTACGTCAGCCTTTATTGAAGGGGTAGCATTTTAAATTCACTTCATAAGAGTTTCAAGTTTTTTTCTTAAAAAATTAAATAGTTAGCTTTTTATGAAATTTTGAGCATAAAATCTGTTATACTTCATAGATACACATTGTAGGCAACCAAAAAAGTTATGAAAATCATTAAATTAAAAAAACTTGTGTGTAAATCGTACCATGTCCCCTTAACATTCAAAATTATTATTATAAACTATTTTATGCATACATAAGTAAAATTCTTTTAAACCTATTTTATTGTTGGTGCGTCATCAAAACTTGAAGTTGTTAAAAGCGTACCGCAACAAAAAAAAGGGTTGAAAATCGCCGTTCTTAAAGCATGCTAAAACCCCCTTTCAGTGAAAAATGGATCCTCTTTTAGTGATATCATGGTACAAAAATAAATAATACTACAAATTTTGAACAAGCAAATTACGATGTTTCTTGCAAAGAAATAAACTTGATGTCTTTCTCATCAAACAGAAGTTTCCGTCAGCGTGAACCGAGCTTACTGGTAACTGAAAAGAAAATTCGTGCAAATCAGCTTCCGCCCGCGGTTTTATCTTGCCATCTAATCAAAAACCACTTTCCGACACTTGTTCATTATTGTTCGCAACACCTCGTTCCGAAAAGTGCGAAGTCTTGTTAGAAGATAGCATTCTCTTTTTCAGCAGAAGACCTGTTACAAACGATCTGATCCATAGTACCGCCTTTGTCTTCCACCGTCACAAAATCTCTACTTCTTTTCTACCTCCAGAAAAAGCCACGAAAATACTTCTCGGTGTTGTCTTCTTGAGAAGTTTATAATTAACTACGGCTGCCAGAAAGCAAGTGTCTGAAAATGATTCCACGGCTGGAATTCTGGCAATTGATGGGTTGATTAAATGGGGGTGTACACAGATTAGGTTTCTTTTGCGAAAAATAAATTTAGGTAATGGGTTTTAATTTCGTTCGACACCGATAGTGCTTCGCTTCTGGATAGCGAACGCCCACTTTCTTTTGTTCCACTGGTTACAGGGACAATAGAAGCTGAAACCTTGTGATATAAATAACTTGGTAATTACTTGGAGAGATTGAAAAGTTTCTCCTGGTTCGTCATAGCAATAGGAAGCCTTTTCTGTTCTTACGTTGCAGTTAATAATCTAGGAGAAAACTTGAGTGTTCCGGGAACACGAGTGTGTTATTTTGAATTGAGGTCTTGAAATAGAAGGCTGCTTCTAAATTGATTATATTACGTAACATGCTTTTATTTTGATTTAAATACATATTAACACTAAACATTAATGGAATTAATGGATTTTAGATTATTAGACCTTATTACTTGATATGCGACTTAAGAATAAATGGGTGAAAAGCATCCCTTTATATATATACCAATTTTAATTCTATTAATAAAATTTCCAGTACTGATTTTATTTATATATTTCCTACTTTGGGTTCTATATCCTTAATTAAAGGTATTATCACTCAAATTAATTTTAAATTTTCAAACATTTTCCTCTAAACATTGTTGAATATATCTTCTCGTCTATCCTATTATAATCATATAATTGTAACAGTAGAAACGATTTGCATTTGTTCTGTTATTCCCCTTTAAAAATAAGATTTTCAGCTTCATTTTATATCTGGGAAGTGATTATTAATAGATGATACATTTTAATTTGTATAAATCTTTAGTCATATGTTAAATTGCCGCGAATCTAATTTAAAGCTAAACTTTAAATAGAAGTATAACAATACAGTTTTGGTAAAAGTTAAATGGCCGTAGTAATATATTAGCAAACTCTTAAAAACTAAGGTTGTAGAATTAAATATAATTTCAAAGCCAGCCAACCTTCCCCAAAGTTTGCCTTTGCTAGCTGGCTTGAAAGAAGAGAAAATTGTACAAAAATAAGTTAGTATCTAAAAACGCTAAAATCGAAAATACCATAAAAATTAGCAAAAAAAATAAATAAAATAAACAAATTATAAATAGCCAATATTAAAATTCCTCTGGTACAATACACGCAGCCAATTTTTCCGCGTAAAAGTATATCTTTTGCATTATGTTTCATATGAAAAAATTATAGTAGAACGTCATTTATCGGAACATTTATTATCCGTAGCGTCAAATATCCGGACCAAAGTCCGGATACATTTTCGAACAGTGCAACGCTCAACAGTTTCGCTTGAGGCCAAAAATGACGGAAAAACCTAAGGGATATTTGGGGAATTTCAGCTGTATGTGATTTGGTAAACATCTGAGCGGAATATTAGGTCAGTTTGCTTCCAAGTGAGGGAGTGTATACGTGATCTTTTGTTGAGTTTTGTTGATGTAGAAACCTGCATGGCATGCGATGTAGAAGACTGTGGATTAGAAAGGAAAATGATAAGATTGTGACTTCAGTGCAAGAAGAATCCGCCCCTGTCGACGATGAAACGGATGAAGACGAGGACAACAACAACGAAAGTAGCAAGGATCCATCAAATGCTGACGCGTTTTTCTGCTTTAGAAACAGCTATTGAATGGTATGAACAACAATCAGTCCTGTCCTACTTAACTACTGCTGCTCAATAGAATCAGAGACCTTGCAGCGAAATAACGAAGGTGTATTATGGTAAAGCGAAAAATAAGTAATTATTTTCCACAATAAAGGTAGAATTGCGACATTTTGCACCTATTTTGCTTTTTCTTCAAGCACGTTTCCCACATGTAATGATTTTCAATATTCGTATAGTGTCCGGCTTCATATGCTGCATGGATCGCATTCGGTTTTCGGTTATCCGAACAATCGCATATCCGAACAGTGTCCGGTCCCAATAATTGATTCGGATAAGCGACGTTCTACTGTATATTTTTTGTTTCTTTTTATTCATTAATATGTGGAAATTTTAGACAAGTTAAAATGGCATTATTGTGCACAAAAGGGAAAAAAATGTGTAGTATTGTTTTGAATAAATGATACTGTGCATTAGAGTGATCATTTCAACCCAGTGGCGCACTCAAGGAGGGTGGGGTCCCGGAGTCCGGACCCCTCCCATAGTCTTGCATTTTTTTGAATGATTATATTCCTATGTATATAATATTTAAATTTTTTTCCTTGTTATTAATAATTAATTTTATTAATTAATGGTAATTAGTTTTTCAATAATTTTAATTGTTTTTTGGTTTTCGAATATCGGGGGACAAAATCAAATGAATACGCTGGGCGGCGTATTGGGGCATGATACGAGAATATTGGACTTTCGATCCTGAACCCCTCCTTTCAAAATTCCTGTGTTCACCACTGTTTCAACCATTACATCTTTCAGCAACTAAAATTATTTTGATAGTTAGAAAATAGTTGTTTTTGTTTACTAAATTAATATATTATATATAGTTTAGAATAGCTGTAATTTTTTTAATCGCGTCAGTCCTATGCCATCAACTACTTTTTTAACTTATGCATATCTAAAAATGTTTTTCCTGTTGGCCGTGTTTGCTACAGACATTAAAAAGTTTTTACAATAATGTAATAATGCATTTACTGTATGTTAAACATAATTTACAATGGATCAAAGTGATTCAAATTTAGACTATTTTCTTAATTATTTAGAAACTTTGCACTGACTTAGATTCCATCGATATTTCCTTTTCACGTTTTATTGTTTATTCACTTTTAATCACAAATATAATGGATAATTTTTGATTATTCTAAGTAATTTAGTATGGTATAAACCCTACAAATACGTATAGAGCATTGTTTAATATGAAGTGATTTTATTTGTTCTATTTGATATTGTAATGCTGATATTCAAACATGCAAGACCTCTTAATTGTTTTCATCAGTCATTTCTGGATCATTCTGTTTTTCTTTTTTTTTCGCTTAGAAATATTTTAAAGGAATTATTTAATAGATTTTGAATGAACCTGTAACCCCTTATTACTCCCCTGAAATTTTTTGCAATATGATCATACATTATTTGGAATGTGAACATTATTTGGTTTTATGAAGCTCTCGCTCCTCCTACTCGAAAAAAATCTTACTGAATTAACATAAAATCCGGCGTATAATGCGCACTTATACTTTCAAGTTGCAATTTTTAATTTTTAGGCATATTCCCCGTATAACGCGCACCCCCTTTTTTACGAAAACACCTGAAATGTACGACAATCATGCTCTTATGTTTTGAAGTCCTTTATTCGAGGTATCATTCAAAGATATTGAAAAAAATAGTATACTTCTATGACTACAAACCTTTAAATTTATAAGGAATGTTTTTCTTTTAAATAAACAATATTTGATCTATGTAGAAATCTAATTTTATTTCTACGCTCATATTTTTTTTATTTTTAAAGCTTCTATTTTTATACCCGGCGTATAATGCGCCACCGTAAATTTTTTTCTTTTGTGTTAAAAGTGCGCGTTATACGCCAGATTTTACAGTATTTTTTCAAAAAAAATGACTTCTCTCCTCTGCAAATCTTTCTTATAAAAGAATCCGACATAGCATGCCAGTTTACGCAATGTATTTCCACATACAATAATTCCATATAAATAATTAATTTTGATAATGGTGTTTAAAAGAAAGTATTCTTCAAAAACTTACTTTAAATAAACTTTTATGTCCCTCAATGAGTTCTGCCCTTTTCTCAATTCATCCAATCATTTTAAGTGAAAATCACTTAAAATGGTACATAATATCCATCATCCAAAATAAGGCCTTCGCAAGACCACAACCATGACAATACTGTACTATAATTGTATGGGCGAGGTTAGCCTACGGTGACACCACAATGAATTGCTTAACAACACGCCACATTTGCGGCAATTCGCGTTCAAATTGATTTACCTGAGTGTTAAACTAAGTGAGAGATGTGAGATTACAGTCAATTTGCACATTTCGGCCTCTAAACACTGTTCAAAGTGGTTTCCAGATTATTGTAACTGTAGATATATAAACTGCAGAGTTGTCTCTAACTCTTCTCTGGGGTTTAGAGTGTTAGTTTTATTACCCTTAAAAATTCAATGAAGATACAGTCCAAAGTAAAAGACTCCTTTTCAGAAAGGAAGCTATAAGAGTGTATTTGTTCATTTTAAAAGATTAAAATTTATAGCATCCGTTTAGGGTTGTAAATTTTAACACAACTTGAATTACTTGTTAAAATTACCAATGGTTTTGTACTTAAGGTTATGAAATTGTTTTTGGGTAAATAAGTTTCTTGTATTTATTTACGTGCTGAGCTGTATATTTGTTTCTTAACTGCTCTCTTATTTTATTAATTTAAGCATATCTGATGCCTTAAAAGATGTAATTTGAGTTTCTATTTCCGCGTGATTCTTTTCTGTATAGATTTGAATTTGAGATTGAAAAATATTTGTAACCATATAAATAACTGTATAAATGTTTAACCAATATTGTAAACTTTTATAAAACTGACTAAATTTCTAATTTATTAACTCAGTTTTTGAAACACTGGTTTAAGAATTTCATTTCATAATTTCAATAACAAAAAAAACAAAAAAACTTTGTACATATTTGTCATTTAAAAATACGATGAATCATTTTATGTCGTTCATTGTTATGCACCCTAACAATTAATAATCAGGTGGGCGAGTTATCTGAACATGGTCTACCATTGAAGACCCATTAGGTTGAGGGTCCAGTGCGCTATTTCTCTGTGGAGAATTAAAGTCCTCACGTAGGCGTGGTTTGAAAGTTTGAAGAATTTCATGTGTAACCCTTATCACCTAAACATTGTTTAAGATAATGAGGTCTTCACCAATCGCTTTTATGGAACTTCAAAATTTTAAGCTAATGAACAATCAGTCAATCATAAATCTTCAGCAAAATGGACTAAAGAAGTTTCTTTTATTTTATTAAATAATTTCTCTCTAAGTTATAAACTCTTGTTATATTATAGGTAAACACTTTTTTTTTCAGATAAATATAAAACCAATCTAAGATTGAAAAACGTTTTAATGTCGGCTCATTAATAGAACACTCCCCGGTAATACTTGTCAAGATTGACGTACAGGGGAGCAAGCTGTCCAGGTGGGACATTGTATCTCTTTACAATGACCAGCTATTCTTTTCTCATGCGAAGGACATAACTCATGTGAGCCGATGCGGAAAACGGCTTTGATATCGCCACGCGTTTTCTTTCTCCGACATCCAGACGATCTTTAGTCTCAACGTTCTACAGAAAGGACACTCCGGTGAACAGCATCCATTGTGTTGGGCTCCCCTCGCACATGTGGGCATAAAACGACTTGAATGAAGAGGACTATTAGCCTGTCGTGGTAAAGACGCTTTTAGTGCAAAATGACAAGGCGATTTCTAGCCCTCCTGATGGTAAATAAGATACAGTGTCGAAGCTATGATCAGACGTGCCGCTCTATTGTTTCCAAGCACCAATGGAGTGGGACTAAAGAGAGGAAAGCCTTGTGCAGATCTATTACCCTTGCTAATCAGAGGTGATGGGGGGCGTGAAAGTGGCCTGCCCAGGGAGTTTAATGGGTCGGCTGGCAAGTGGACGAGGGCTCTAGATATCCTTCAATCCTGGGAATTACTTCACTCTTTAGTTTTTAATTTGCGGGGGTAGCCACACATCAAGGATCAAGGGAGAGGAACTTTTCAGACTTGTGATAGAAGGAGCGCCGGTGTCGGTGGAGAAACAGCTGGAATATATGGACTTGAAACTAGAACTTTTCTACAGCGAAAGGCTGTGAACTTTAACAATTTAATAATTAATCTACTGTTGTTTATTTAATCTGTATTAAAAAGTCTCTTTGATAAATAACTGAGGAATATCTCACACTATTATGTTACGAAGTAATTTAAAGGGATCACGATGCCACAACGTAAACTGTGTAAAAACTTTTAGTTTCAACTGAATTAATTCGCGAATGAAAAGCAATTAGTTCAGGTGTTCGTGCTGGTCACTTGAACATGTTTCAAAATTACAAGGTCTGTCGACAACAACCTGAAAATTAAAATCAACCCTGAAGCAACAACCCTCGTGTTGCTTCTGGGTGCTGCGTAAATTAAAATCGAATCAAATTAAAATCTCACTAGAAAAAGAACGATTCAAGCTAAATAGAAAAACATTTTGATGGAATTTTTATTTATATTTCATTAACATTGAGGGTTTTTTCCCCGCCATTAAGAAGTCACCGAGAGCTCAGATTTTTTAAAGTAACACTTTTGCTCATATCATCATATGAGTATAAGCTTATATCGCAAATAAAACAATGAAATCATTAAAAAGTTAATTAAAAAAAACTTTTCTGATCATCAGGTCTTGTAAAAAAATTTTAATGTTCTGTTCCAATAAATATAAATAAAAGTTTCTTTATATATATATATATATATAACGGCTCATTAAATCTATATCAAAACACATCCTTCATGGGTACTCATGAATCATTAATCCTGCGTTCGTGATCATGAGTGATGATTGATGTCGGTGTGTCATTTTCAGGTTTCGAAATGATATATTTCGCATTATTCTCTTTGAAAATCGAAGTTTGATTTGTTTCCTTTCATTAATCGATGATTTATGATGTACATTATACAATAAACACCTTTTAAATACATTTTATTAAAAAAACACGCACGAAAATGTTTCTGAAATATTTGCATCAATTCTCCGCGCCTCTCATAATCAGTAACAATGCCAAATTACTTGTAATAAGTACCTTCTTTCTTGCTTACTAAGTAGTTGCTTATCGGGTGGAAAGCCTTGTTATGTTCTATTTACAGTTTAATGAAGTCACGCGTACTATAGTTTGATAGAGATGTTTTGAAAGTTTCATTTGGACTAGAAAAATGTAAAATTATCTACTATTTGTAAATTAATTTTTTTCCCGTTATAACAGGTTGTAGTTATCTGAGGGAAGGAATTTATTTTGGTGTTAAGTTTAAGTTAATATTTATTCTACGAGGCATGGGGTCCACTAAGTACCATTTCGTTCTACTACAACCGCAGTGGTAGTTTTGCAGTTGAACACTTGAGCACACGTGTTTCTAGTTGATTGTCAGTACAGTGACGCCATTACAGCCAGATTGTGTCGTTTTTACGTTGTTGTTGTTAACGAGCGTTCAAAATATTTAAGACGATTGCCGATCCCGCCGACTGTGAAGTGCATTCTGTTATCCGTTTTTGGCTTGCACAGAATGTTAAATTAAAATCAGTGGCGCCAAAAGCCCATGATGGGCCAAGGTCTATTGTGCATACCTCAGTTTTCATGATCTTGGGCACTGAAGTGCATGTGCAGAAGTTCCTGTCAGGTAGTCAGTCTGGCATGAAACCCCCGTTGTTTAGTTTCCATGCAAGCGTGGTACTCATTTTTTCAACCCACTGAAAGGACGAAAGGTTGAATAGACCTTGCTTAGCACCAGACCTGCGGCGTGGAAGCGCGATACGCTACCATTCGGCATATGGGTTAAGGTATGTTAAGCCGACTTGTAGAGGTTTATGGTGAAAATGTAATGAAAAAATGCTGGAAGAATGAGAAAGTGGATTCGAGAAGTCAAGGATGGACACACCAATGTCCATGACGAAGCACGGAGTGGTTGGCCTTCTGTTGTCATTGATGGTTTGGTTGAAGAAGAGAATTCGAAAATTCGTGTAACAGACGGTTCACAATCAGATTGCTGTGATGAATTTCCACAAATTTCTAACACTGTTCATTGGCGGCACCTTTTTTAGAGAGGATTAGATTAGCTGGTTTTCCAGCATGTGTGTGGGGTGGGGGGGGGGAAGAATACCTGAACAATGGTGGTATGTAGGGGGGAAAAATGTTCCGGCATGATCTTTCGCCTAAAAACAAATTTTTCATTGAAAAAAAATTTTTATCCGAGTTTTTCATAAACAATACCTAATTTTCGGATACACCTCGAATATGAATTTAAATATTGTAACAAGTACACACACATAAAAATTGTCTAAGCTATATAGGATCTGCTAAGACAATTGATTTCTATATCTTCCTTTAGATATTTTTTTTTCATTGTAATAGATACTAGTCGTAACCCTCCAGCTTCTCTTGATATTTCATGACATTGAAACATTATGCATTTTTTTAGGTCATTAATATCTAAGTCCAAGAATTAAGCGTGGGATTGTATTGAAAAATATTCTTTTTGACCTTACTTCTTAATTTAAAAATAACAGGACTTACAATTTCTGAAACAGAAGTATACAGGTATAGGACAAAATAATAGGAAAGCTAGTGAAAAAATGAAAATTTTTTATTAGTAACGATTTGGGCAACCTTTGGCCTGAATACCAGCTTACATTCGACGTATAATTGACAAATAAATGTCTCGAAAACAGTACATCAGAATTCTCATTTATTCTTCGTGCAGGGTAGTCTCGAGGTCCGATAGTATGCGTAGATGAGGAAACGGAGCAAGGACTTTGAGTGTTTGTGGGATTTTTTGGAGCACAATGACGTTTCATTTCAGGGGACTGGGGAAACCACGTTATATTTACTACATCATCATCCCCTTGTATCAATGTTTAAACACAGTGAGAGGTGTCAACAGGGGCGTTGCCCTTTTAGAACTCAGAACGTTCTCCCAGAGAGAGGTTTTGAAGCACAGGGTGAAGATGATTTGAGATAATGCTTCGATAATAGTTACCTGTGATCATCTTCTTCAAGACAACGGGATGCCCAAAATCACAGGAAGATATTGAACCCGACACCATCACAAAAGCCCCTCCATGTTTCATGGTTGTAACCAGGCAGTCAAGATGAAATACTTCTGCTGGTGTTCGACAGACGAACGCACGTCATGTGATCTGGAATAATGTAAGTGAGGATTCATCAGACCAGATTAATTGTTCCCATTGCAGTTGTGTCCAGTTTAGGTGATCTCGGCATCCTGTAGTCTCTTCACAGCATTCCGTACATAAATTAATGGTTTTGGAATAGCTACTCTGTCATGAATGTTCGCAGCATGCAACTCCCGTTGAATTTTCATGGATACACGGATCGAAAGGTGGGTATTCATCCCGGACGTTATCTGCGGCAGTGTAGACTTGCGCTTTTGGGTGACTATCCTCTTCAGCACCCGTCTATCACGTCCTTTAACTTCGACTTTCTCCCACTGCTGTGTTTCTCAGAAAAAACCTTACCCAGATTTGTGTTGACTGTCATAACCCTTGACAAAGTAGTCTTTGGAACTCCCACAATATTGGCTGTTCTGTACACGGATGCTCCAGCTAGGTGAGATCCAACTACAGTAGAACGTCGTTTATCCGGAGTGTTAAATATCCGAACCAAAGTACGGATACGTTTTCGATCAGAGCAATGCTCAACAGTTGTTTCGTTCGAGGCCAAAAGTGACGGGAAAACCCAAGGGGAGGGATATTTGGGGAATTTCAGCAGTGTGATTTGGTAAACATCTGCGCGGAATATTAAGTCAATTTGTTTTCAAGTAAAGGGGTGTATACGTGCCCTTTTGTTGAGTTTTGTTGATGTAGAAACCTGGATGGCATCAACGCAGAAGACTGTGGATTTCAAATGCTAAAGGATGACGAGATTGTGACTTCCATGCAAGAAGAATCCGACCCTGACAACAATGAAACGGATGAAGACAACAACAACGAAAGTAGCAAGGGAACGTTAAATACTGACGCGTTTTTCTGCGTTAGAGACAGCTATGGAGTGGTAATAACAACAATCAGAGTGCTTTCCTACTCAACTACTGCTGCTGAAGATAATCAGAGACCTCGCAGCGAAAAAACGATGGTGTAAAACGGTACATCGAAAAATAAGGGACCAGTTTCCATAATACAGGTAAAATTGCGACATTTTGCACCTATTTTGCTTTTTCTCCAAGCATGTTTCCCGCATTTGATAAATTTCAATATTCGTATAGTGTCTGGTTTCATATACTGCATGGGTCGGTTTTCAGTTATCTGAACGGTATTCGGTCCCAATTGATTCGGATAAACGACGTTCTACTGTATCGTGTTTCTTTTCACATCATAAAGGTCGGATATAATGAGACTCGGAATGTTTTGATGCAACTCTCATAGTGCTAACTGTTTAAATGATACCTTCCCTTTCACCGTAGCTAGGTAGCACACTGTTATGATTCGTGGTGGCTGTTTATTTGACAGGTGAAGGATGATTCTTTTTTAAATGGGTATTCCTATTATTTTCATCTATACCTGTATTTATCATTTATGGTTCTATAGACCCACTTGGCCGTGGTAGCCCAATGGTCATCGTCCCGGACATGGGGCAAGCATGTTATGAGTTAGAACTCAGTCCTGGTGAAGACCCGCTGTACAATGGGAGCCGATCCGCGTTGAATATATCGAAACTCAAACGTGCTCCCGTTTGTCTGTTGTAAAAGTTAGGAGAGGGAGTGCCAACTCAGATATCGGCTTCTTCATTTGACCATGGTTCAAAATTACGAGATACGTTGACAATAGCCCTCGTGCAGCTTTAAGGCGATATGGTACCATCTTCACAATTTTTTTTATTTTTAATATTTGATATTTGTTTATAATTGTATTTCATAAAGGGGTTAATATTTAATAATAATTCCATACAAAAAAAATTTTACTTTGTTGCAAAATATTTGTAAAATTAAAATTTTTTTTAGCTTTTTTAAATCTTTAAGGCTTTTTTAAATATGTCTCTTTTCTTTCAAACATTTTTTTCCAAGTACTTGATAATATACTACATAAAACTGTGCATGGGTTTTTTTTTTTTGCTGCTGCTCTTTAATTTTTTTATTAATTTTTTTATAGTTAAATTCCCAAAAATTCCCCAAAAAACATTAATTTGGATTTTGAAATTTTTTAGAAAAAGTACTAAACATGTTACAGCTAATTCCATGCAGTTTTACAAAACATGCATTTCAAAACATGTATAAAAATTTTCAAACCCATACTTCAATTATCAAAAAGGCCTTAGGGTTTTGAATAACAGTATATGTACAAAAATTCAACATGGAGAAATATGAGTTTGAAGTTTTCATTCCATGAATAGCATGATATAATATTCATCGAATAGTCTGAAACTTTTATGAAATGTTAATTAGCTTATTTAAAACTACTTACCATAAAAAATTGTACAAATGTAGAACAATTAAACAGTAAACTGCCTTAATGAATATATAGAAAAAAACGAATGAAAGATCAATATTTCATAAAACTTTATCTTAATAATTATAAAAAAAATAATAAATACACACACTTCAGAGCTAATTCCATGCTCAGAGCTAATGCACAACATGTACAAAAGATGTTTATGCCTTTATTTTTTATTTCCATGATTTTAAAAGCCTTCGCATGTTAAATATTGTACACGAATAAAAGCAAAATCAAATAACAATTTATAGGTAAAATACATCAAAATCTAAGAACTACATATGTGCATTTGTTTAAATAAATATCTTAAAATATTTTAATAATAAAAGTGTTGAATTTCACACGCATGGGATATATATATACATCACCAAAAACAAATATATAAAAATGGGAGAGTTTTTCTATTCTTGCGAATTAGATTTTTAATTATCTGAGTTATCAAAATGAGATTTAGTATTTGTGCTTTGGGAGAATCCGTTTTGAAGTTTTAATTTCATTCATAATAATATCATAAAAAGCACGCACAACTTTTAAATCTTGACCAAATCCATTTGATCTTCCAGTAAATAATTCACAAACTAGAATTTTTGCATGAATTGCACAATTCTTTCTTAAAATGATTTATTACTGATATATAATGTTAATCTCATTGATGCGCAGTAGAAAAATAATTAATTCATTTTTTATCAGGCTCTTTTCTAGCAGATAACCTGAAATGTAGGCGTGGTGGTTGCTGTTTAGCATCAAACATTGCTCCATTACTTATTGAAAAATGCAGGTAAAGCTTTGAAATTTTGCAGGCATATTTATAAAGATTCGGGGTATCAAATAAGCCAATAAAAAATTTTCGACAGTTTAATGATTTTTAGGGTACCATATCTTCTTAATATAGTTCTCACTCAATAACTTGGTGTCGATTTCTCAAACCCCATTTTAAGCGGATATCTACTGACCAAAGGAGCTTGCTTAACAAACTTCAAATCTGTAGGTGTAATAATTCAAATACGGGAAGTTTTAGATACAACACTCTCGTAACCCCACCGTAAGTCGATCTCTGCAAAATCCCTTTTTTGGGATCCCTACTAAACAGAAAAAAATAAGTTTGCCAAATTTAAAGTCTGTAAGTCTAATGATTCATAAACGCTAACTTTAATTGCTAACAACCTCGTAACACACTCACAAAACCACTTGAGAATCGATTTTCCACAATATCATTCTCTTCGAATCTATACTCAACGAAAGGAACATGCATTCCAAATTTCAAGTCTGTAGGTCTAGCAGTTTCGGAGATCTTGAGATGAGTGAGTCGCTTTTTCCCCTGTATATATATACACACACACATTATATATATATATAAGAAAAATGAACGAAATTATATATATTAAGGACATTAAATTTTTTTCTGTAGCTTGTACTCAAATATTTTTTGTACTGGAATTCAAAATATAAACTTATTGTTAGAAAAAAATTATTTTTTTAAAATTTGAACTAATTCGGAATATTAAACAGCGATTCTAACACAGCATATTTTTGGCCTTATTCCCTTAACTGCCGATTAAAAGTTACTCATTTTGTGGGGGTGTCGGCCTCTTCGGCACCCCTTTCTCACCGTTTTGCCTACCTAAAGGTGTGGGGGGAAACAAAGCACCACCAGCAACTTCTTTAATAACTATTATTTTATTTCTCTTCAAACACACTTAAGCAATCACAAGTGAAACTACAAAAGAAAACCCTAGGAGTGATATATAAAGCGAGCTATCTAATCTCAATGTATAACTCTAAGTAAACCGTACTAAGTGAACTAGACAAGGAGAACAAGCGCAAATGAGCCGATAACTAAATATAATTCAATCTATCTTAGATCCTCAATCTAATAATTTAATATCTTAACAACTATTTCCTTAACTCGCGCTATATTTGTGAATGAAATCTAATATTCGCACTTACGTATCACCGCAACAGCTCCCCGGCTTCTTCCATCTTACATCTACAAAACCTATATATATATATATAGACTTTATATAGTCAAACTAATTTAAATATCATGGTTTCTTCTTGATAGGCTGTGAATTAACTTGAATGCTAGCCCCAAAGTTTCCCCAAGAGGATTAATCAGAAGGTCGCGTATAGATCCGTCACACTTTCGCTCCTGCCACAGTTTTTCACATAACCGCATGTTCGCGGTGTATTGAAGGGAAAGAAAAGGCACAAATAATCAAATGTTTCTCTGAAATCCTTCAAAAATACACACACACACTTTCAAGGTCATTTTATTACATTCTATAGCCTTCTGAATCGTTTTGCTTATGGCCACGTAAAGAAAAGAATCGTATTTCGGAAGGACGGATATATACGTATGAGGCACACAATGCACCTTTGATTGAGACGGATATATACGCCGGTGACATTTAAAGAGATAATACTTAACATTCTAACTCTGAGAGGGAGCATTAAGTCGATCGCGATCGACTGGTGGACCGCCAAGACATTTTGGGATGACTAATACACAAATACATATTAAAAAAACGTATTTGTTGACCACCGATGCCAACTAATCTGAAGACTGGGTGGACCGCAACACCTTGAAAAAGTTAGAAGTAGCCCGTACGCAGGAAAAGTCTGCCCACCCTGTTCTAACACTTCATTTTCCATTAATAAAAACATCGATAAATACAATCGATTCCAGAAGCAACTGACGATTTTATAAGCTCCGATTTAGTTTATTTCTTAACAGCAGTTAAAAAAAACTCCACTTGTAAAATTGATTCGAAATGTGTTTTACCAAATGTACAAAAAATTCTCCAGATTTCTATCCGTCGATAAAAGTTTTTTTTTCTACCAAAACGGTTCGTGTGTCACTTTTTTATCCACCTAATTTTTTAAAGTTTGTGTTTGTTTTTCAATCTGAAAGAAACAATATAAAAGTTGCGTTAAAGGACAAAAAAAAGGTTTCGCAACTTAATGGAGAACCCAAGCAATTGTGCTAACGGTTTACAAACCAGTTCAAGCTTAGCTTGCATGTTATACGTGATATTTTAAACAGTTCTTTTTTTTCTTCTTATCAGTTCTTTTCTTTTATTTGTATTCTATTTTTAGTTTGATTTTTCTTTTTAATCGCCCGAGTTGATTCTTGAACAGCAGTTGAATTTTTTTCCCGACTGCATTTCACACAGAACGCAATTTTTAAAATGTTTCTTATTTAAGAAGAAGAAAAAAATGTATGAAGTCAACTAAAGAAGAGGGAGAAAAAAGTGTCCACAGTTTTTTCCTCCTTGTAAATCCTTCTTTTCTATCGTCTCCGTGTAAGTGCCAGTTTTATTTTATTTGAACATATAGATTTTTTTATCATACCAGACGGAAAAGTTTTAAAACTTATTTATTTTAACACTTACAGATCTAAAATAAATAAATAAATAAATTATAATTAAAATTTTTATTTAAGTATCAATTATACTTTAATTTAGTACGGTTTTCATCTTTTAATATATGCATAGCAAAAGAAGCATTAGAAGTAATGCAAATTATTTTGGGGAGAATTCTATAGAATCAACGATCGAGATAGATATTTTGATCTGTAAAATATGAAATGGGATATATTTATAACAGTTGCATAAATGCTATCCCGTGTTCAGCATTGAATTCAAAATAGACACTAAACTTGTGCTTGTTGTTCTACTTATAAAATTTAGATAAAATTTCGAATTTGATAGCAAGGCAGGGACGTCTAAAAGCATGGACCTGTGCCTAGGGTTGCGCCCTCGGTGGGGGCCTCGTTTCGTTCTCGATTCAGTTTTCATGAGATCATGATCCGGATAATTTTATTGATCAAATATTATGTCCTTATATATTCTCCGAAAAACAAGGAATTTCAAACTGCATGTCGATTGGCAAAAGTGGCAAGACTTTATTACTATGTGATGACCATTGTCCATGGCTAAGCCTAATGCCATAAACATTCTTTCAACTCATTTAATCGAAATGCCGCCATTGGTCGAGTCATTTTGCGAGTCGTGCACATTTATTGATGTGTAACACCTTTCCTCTTGGTTACTGGATATTTGTGAGAGTGATTTTGTGAAAAGGGACGGAAACGTGTAACAGGAAACCGGGGAAGTGCGCGCTATTTGATTTGACCAATGAGCGTGCACGGTGGTGTCGATCGAAATGGCCTGTCCCCTCCCCCTTCATAGTTTCTTTTCTAACGATGACTTGCTTTGGGCAGGGGAGGGCTTACACACTAGAATATCAATCCCCATGTTTATTCTTAAGTGCCATTTTTTATGATATGGGGTTGATATTTAGGGGATCGATATCACTACCTGTTTGGATACGAAATACAAGGACTCGACCTCCCCCAGGTGCCTCCCCTGAACAGCATTTTGCCAACAGCTCGACACCTGGACCTCTCAGTCGCTCGGACCTAACTCATTCGATCCCTCTGCATCCATTGTATATTCTCACTAAATTTCTTGCTCATAGGGTCATTCCTTGTATTTTATTTCAACGTTTTAAATTTTTTTTAAATCTGTAATATCTTGAAATGTATTTGAGTCTGCTTTGAGATTTGAACCACAGGTTTCCTTCGGCAGAGAGCCATCCATTTATCCACTTAGCCCTCTTTTGGTCGACCTAGGGGCTCCAGTACTAAAATATGTTCCCATGTTATTCCTATGGGGTTGGGTAAAAATCCCCTTTGACCTTTTTAGAATTGAGCTAGAGTCTTAATATTTGGAGGTTCGATAGTATTACGTCATATCGCGAGAAAAACGAGAAATCGACCTCCTCATGTGCTTCCCCCTACAGGGCTATTTCCTTTATATCTCGAATCCTAGGCCACCTTCGTCATTCATACCTGACTGATTCGATAGATATACCATAGTTATCATGAGTCTCCGCTCTTCCCCAAATTGAACAAGAGTAATAATTTTTGATAAAAAATTGCATCACTCCTTGTGTTAATTAAATAAAATTTCCATTAAAGATATAATTATTCCCAATCATACCCGATTCATTTTTTTCAGGTTTTAAGTTACTATTGCGTATTTACCACGATGACATGTCAGATGTTACACATCATATGCGAATACTGTAAGGCTCGCTCCGTTTGTTAGAGTTTTTGGCAATATATTGTCTACTTTTAAAGGCCACAGATAGGGCCTACTTTTGCTTAGGGGGTCAAGACCTCAAAAAATCTTATGACTTCTTTTGGCTAAGGGCCTCGGAATCTCTTAAGACGTCCCTGTAGTTGGGTAAAGACAATCGAATATTAAGATACATCATAATTTTGTCAGAATACAAAAAAATTCTTATATTAAAATATACTTTTAAAATTTGTGCATTCTGTTAATTTTGTACGATATTATTGTTGACATGTGTGTTGCTTTTGATAGAAAGTTTCCATATAAAGCAAAAGTTGGCAACAGTGAAGCGCATGAGCTGATTTGCTAGAAACATGTTATTGTATTATGACGTCACATGAATTAAGCCTTATTGCTCGCGTAAGCATGTTGTGACGTTTTCTTGTCACACATCTGAAAAATTGGCTTCTTTTTGTGGATAGGATAACAGCGTTTCTATGCGCACACGCAACCTTAAATATTGCGGGTCCTGTCATCGCCCCGGCAACCTTTGACCGACAGAAAACCCTACTCCACCGACGAGCTGAATCTAATTCGAGGTGTCAGAAAGAGACCACCCCTCCCCGGAGAGAGCATAAAGGAAGTCCGTTGGAAAACACCGAAGAGAACGGTGCGTTGCCTCCTCCCTCACAAATATCATATTCTGAATAATGAAATAACCAATATTTTGAATAACTTTAATATAAATAAAGTTATTCAAACTGTAACTTGTTTGTACTGTAATTAATAGCTGCGACGTAAATAAACCAAATATTTAAATTCCTAACTCTCTCATGCTACCATTAATATTTTCAAACGTCACAGTGTACAGTTTTTAAGTGTGGAAAACTGTACACATAATCCCACCAAATCCATCAATCTATGTTTTATCTGATAAGTCGCCAATCACATTCTAAACATGTCCTTAAAACTCTACGTTGCTTACTGCAACACTGAACTGTAAACAAACCTCTATTTTTTTAAGTACTACAGAGGTAAATATGGATAAAATTAAATTAAATTACAAAACATTAATTCAGGAAAGATATTTGATGCATGAGAATTAATTCAGGGCTTTAATCCGTCCGTAGTTCAAAATTACAAGTAATACACTCCTTTCCTGCAAATATTTGGTTATTTATATTTAATTTCAAGTTTATATTTAATCTGTATAAATTCAAATTAAAATGACTTCACATTCTTGGAATTAAATTAAAAGTAAGAGGTTTAATTGTTGACAAAATCCTAAAAGAATTTAAACAGAATAGTAATATATGCACCATTTCATCTTACAAAGCAAAAGGTAAATTTTATTAAATCTCAAGAAGAGACAAAATCAATTTTAAAAAGCGATTACTAAGTTACGTTGATGAATTTAAGAACTAATTGAACAAACTTGCTTTTCTTTAAACACGAATTCGAAAGCAATTGAAGTCTGTCTTCTTTTTTTCCTGGAGATTTGCATCTCCTGTTTCGCCGCTTACATAGACGGGAAAACACGAGAAAATCAAATTAATCGCCTATTCAATATGCATATCAGGAAACAAACTGAAGTGAATAAATATTTGCTATAAAATATCACAAACACAGTTTGGAAACGCTTAAGTAAAACGTCACTCAACAAAAGATTGTTCAGTCTAGTACTTCGATTCTCATTGTTCTATTGCTTTTCCCAAGTACACAGAAAAACAGGCTTCTAACGAAATTAAATCTGTTCCTGCCATTGAAGAAAAACTAAGTAATAATACTAGCGAGTCCTTTTGTATTTCGAAGTTTCCAGCGGGTGTTAGTGCTTTGTTAAAAGTATACTGGGAATTGATGGCCTAGTACGCGTCGAAATTATTGGGTTCAGAGATTTTTCAGCTTTCATTCCATGTTCTACAATAGTATCGGTTGCTATTTATCAGCCTCTTTTTAAACTTACCTATTTATTCGATTGTAAAGACATCGCCTGAAGTCAATGATTTCGAATTCGAATAGGTATGTTCGAATTCTAATTTTGAATGTTTCTTCTCCAGGGAGTTTTGTGTTACTAGAAGCTCGAATTGACATTCGAACTTAAATGTTCTTTTATTAAATTGCATTCTGGCGTTTCCGTGGGATGGAATAATTTATGAACTGCTGAGCCTATTGCTTAAAGTTGAGTGACTAATGAGAAATACAATTGAAAGCTGTTAATTAGATTTTAAAACTGATTGTCTGTTCTGATTTGCAAATGTTTCCTTGATAGGTAACAATATATTCCCTGTCCACTTTTACTCGAGGTTTGTTTTTCATGACTGCTTGGTTTGATTAATGTTTAGAACTGAATTTCGTGTTGAAAAGGAGAGATTAAATTCTGATAAAGCTTTTATTTAATTGTGTTTTAAATGGAATATTTCTTGCTAGAATGTTGGTGAATAATTAACGATTTCTTGATACTTTAACCTTCAAAGCTTTGAAGGTATCCAGCTAACCTAAAATTGTGAATTTTGCCAAAATTTTTTATGAGTTTATTTTATAGGCCATCTTATTATCTTCATAAAAATACCAAGTTTATTATTTTCCGTTCACTAGAGCAAACACTCTAAGTGTTTTAGTAAAAGCAGATGCCATACTTTAAGCAAAAATGTCATACTTTAAAACGCGTTTTACTCGAAATGTGTTTTCTTTTTAAAATGCTCAAACGGGGCCAGCGAAAAAAGTTTTAAAAATAATTAACTTTATTTTTTTGTATGTTCTGTATAATAGTAGTGTTTTGACCTTCAAATTTATCAATCACTGTTTTATTACAAAATTTACTATCCCTTATGTTAATATAATCACTGTTTTTTAAAGCAATTTCATATAATAACTAAGATAAAGTCCTCTAATTTTTGTAAACATTTAAATATCTCTTGTTCTGAAGGTCACTTCAAAAATAAATAACATAGCATATAAAATTTAGGCTTTCTTCGGTTTTTTGCAGGTTCGTTTTAATTAGTCAATAGTCAATAAATTCTTCTCCAGTAATAACTCAAATTAAAGTTAATAACAAAAACAACTTTAATAATCCATTAATTACCAATTGTTAAATTGGTTCGGAGCTGGTTTATAGCGCCAGCCACTCGCTTCAAAGGGGTTCATACATCTAGTAAACAAAACACTTTTTTACAAAAACAAGGGAGGAGGGTTACAACAATTTTCTGGTGTAAAGAATCATCGCCAAGGGGTCGATGAACTGGGGTTTTAACATAGCAACACTTCAAAATTGAAGAGTTGAAAATTTGTTCGTAAACTTTTGGTTCGGAATGGACCACGTTTGTGCTATTTTTTATAAATTTGCACCATTTTTTCCCATTTTAGTTACAATAATTTCTTTTTCTCTTTTTAATTTTTGCATATTTTTCTTAAAATATACTAAATAAATCCAAAAAGAACAAAAAAATACCAATATCTCCATTTTTTAAAAAAAACGTTGTTGCAAATAGTCGGATACATTAAGATATAGAAATAAAATTCGAATAAATATTAAGAATTTTTATATACCAATTAGTATGAATCTCGTTATTTGTCGACATGGGGGAATAAATATCGAAAATTTTATCTAAAACAAAATTGTGTTAAATTAATTAAATACTTAAAAGCCATAACATAACATTTGAATTTTAATAATGTTATAAAATCATTATTTGTGTCCATGTCTATTTCAAGAATTTTTTCTTTAATTTATTTGCTGATAGTTTTCTTAAAAAAAATACACAACTTATTGTTTTAAAATTGCCATAAACGTTAATTTCATTGTAAGATCTGACATCAAATGTAGAGATATGTCAAACCTATTTCTTCCTAGGCTGTTGTGTCAAAATTGGAAATTTTTTTACTTGTAGTATTGAAGTTTTTTACTCCTTAACATAATATAGGAAGCAATTTATTTCTCAAATGTATTTTAACGTTGTTTTCTGCAGTTTTTGTTTAAAAAAGTACAAAGATACAAATTTAAAATACAATACAATACTCATGAAGCGTATCATCTGTAAAGAATTCCTATCTGAATTGTATTCAAACATATTTTCTCTTATATTTTTAAATTATTTTATCGAGATACTATTTGATCCCTGTTAAGGTATCCGACTATTTGTGACAACTTTATAAAAAGGGAGATGCGGGGAATTTTTTTTGCGGTTTTTAGATTTCTTTAGTACGTTTTAAGAAAAATATGCTAAAATTAAGAAGAAAGAAAATTATTATTACTAAAATGGGAAAAAAATTTATAAAAATTTGTGATAACGGTCGGAACCTGCTTACATCTGAACCCTTTTGTCTTCCTGTAAACGCGGCTAGGTGTGTGGGAGAAACTGAATGATCCACAGACATGATTTCAATCTAATTAATTTATTATTTCTAAATATCAATCAGACACAATAACAATCTAATTAAAGTAGGTGAATAAACAGTAGAGCGCAGAGGTGAAATTCTATAACACGGGGACTACTACAGACCTACTACTACAGACCCTCAACTGAATCTAAGATAGCTTAAATACGCTCAAATATAACTACGTCGCACACTAATAAGCTAACTTCTACTTAATCAAGCTCACAATACCTGCACTTTTTATGCATCGGATCCTACACTGGAAACTTGCAGGTGATTCCTTGGGCTTGATCAATGTCGTTGGATCCAAGCTCTGTAATCTTTTTCCTGGACAACTCCAAGACTTCTAACTAATTCCATTTTCTTTCAATCTTCAACTAACAACTAACTCGCAGAATTTATGTTAACTCCTACTTGCCAACTCCAACGTGCCAACTCACAAACTTGCAAAAACAGAATTTATATAGTATACTTCATTTACATAATCACGCTTCCTTACTCGGTGAAAGTTGGTTGAAATCAATATTTTTCTAAAAGAGTCATGAAGGGATTAGTAGAGCCGCTTATAGATCCGTCACAAATTTACAAAAAATTACATAAAGGTGGCCAATTTTGCACAAAAAATTTATGAACAAATTTACAATTTAAATGTGTTGCTTTGCTACTTTGACAAAAAGATGAACGGCTCTGAATTCAAAAACGGTAAATTGTACACATACATCAGAATTTAGAAACGCTTGAAAAACTATTTTTTATAACAAAAATTGTTTTTCTACCTCTATGTATTTCAACATCGTTACGGTTTATAAGAAATCCAGTCATCAGTGGTTATTGGAAACATTGATAAATGTGTTACGATAAGGGTTATATTTTCAATTTAATTTTATAGTTACGACTAAGAAAATGGACTTATCGAGACATCCAGTTCATCCTACTGAACCAGGGGATGAAGTCTTAAAACTGCCAAAAAAAATCCTCAACACACTCCGTCACTTGGGAAATCCAGAACAATACATTTATCGAAAACCAGTAAAATTTAAGTGACATTTTAAAACAAAAATAGCAATGAAAAATTTCGAGAACGATGGGGTTTTATTGTTCGAAAAATCGAACACAGTTGAATGGTCTCTTGAGGTAAAGATAAAACGTGTATGAAAAGTGACGTTGGCTGCAAAAATTTTCGAAATAAAACAAAGATGTCCAAATACATTTTGACGAAATGCATTTAACGACCAAATGATCTACCTAAAACGTTTATTTTTTTTCGTTTCTTTTCAAGAGGCGTTGGAAACACGCGCAAACATCGATCAAACGGTTGCAGGAAAGTTTTTGAAATAAGGCATTTTGAATAACTTTGTCACTGCTATTTTGAGAACCAGCACAAAAGAGTGGTTAGCGTCTTATAAAGATTTATAAGAATAAAAAGAAAGAGAAAAGTGAAGATAATGCTCCTTTACGCAAATTGTATGCTTCGGGAATAAAAATTTAAATTACTGAATGCAGAATTTATTCAGATTCTTTTCCAAAGAAAAGGAATTACTTTATAAACGTTTCGTAAATCATAATTGGCAATGATTACAGTTTGACAATATTTTTTGAAACAGTTATAATCGCTATGATTTTATTTTAAAAAATAATTGTTGGGATCGATCCTCTATAGTGCAAATAAAAATTCATTTTGTATATTAAATACATGACTTGATTAAAATAAGAACTGTATATATAATGTAATGATAAATCAAATCCTGCATTAGGGTATGTTTTATCTATTGGATTAAAAATTGAGAATTCTATTAAAATATATCAGAAGAAGTAACCTTTACCGGAGGGGCAGACGATATTTTAACCAAAAACAAGTCTCCTAAAAGCGAACTTGGTTGAGAAATCAACCAAGGAGTTCCTTCACTAACTGATTTCTGATGAACATGTAGTCTGTTAAAATCTTTAAACATCAATTCCTTCACCATTTTTTCAAACATTTCTAATAAATTATAATATTTAAATTTTATTACAGCTAATGTAGATCTTTGATGATGATTTTTCATTTTATACAAGCTCATTAACTTTATATTGACTTACAAAGCTCAAAATAATGTTTTGAATAATGATATCGCTGATTATTACGCAAAATTATCAAATTTTTATAGACTAGAGAAAGGGGTTTTAATCATGCGCTCTTGCTTTGATCGTATCTTAAAATAAAAACTTCTGGTAGAGCTGTGGCTAGACTATTTCTTACACCATTTCATGGGCAAATGCTCCTTACCCGAGCTTAATCCAAACACTAATCCATGTTCAAGATTTGTTATACAATTTTTAACTAACCATTGTCTGTTTCTCTCGTATATGTATTTATATGTTGATTCAGACATAGAACTAATCCTTTTAAGCGAGGTACCGTTAAGGATGCTAATTACATTTTTCATTGAACATTCACTTTAACTTCTGAAGTACAATGAAAACCTTCCTTAACTTCTGAACGTCAAGGATGAAAGGTCCATATGGCAGAAGTGGCCCGCAAAACTCAACGACCGATCCTAATGATTTGAATGACATCTGCTACCTTCGTAACGCATACATTCACACAAAATTGTATATATGCCATTTTAAATAAAATTATTAGATATCTTTTTTCATCTTACAATTAGAGTTGAAAAAATTTTAGAGTAGGCCTCTAGAAGAAGGATTTATTTTGGACTATAAAAAAGAGTGACAAAAAATTGCTATTCACTCATGTATTTGGTAACCGTTTGAAGTTTTTCAATACGTTCTGCACCAAAACGAATGAGATAAATTACTTACTTTAAAATAGGTCATAAAAATAATTTACAGACATTATGTATCTTTTAGTATCGAATTTAATTTAAATTACTTGATAAATTTACTGCTCTAAAATAGAATCGTTGTACTTATTTCTCAGTTATTTTTTTTTATTCATGATTTCGATGAATTCCGACAAATTTTTATATAAATTTGTGCTCTGAATATATTCAAAAAGCATCCGAATGGAACGCATTCACATGTTTCTTTGTAATTCAAATTTTTAAGCGACCTGAATAGCGTTCGGGCATGAGTAAATTTACCACTTTACCATTATTTGATTTATTCGTTTGAGAGGACTAAGAGGTTAATACAGATTCCTTACGTAATCTTTTCTGGCATGCATCCGGAATTAATAACCATTCAATCCCTTGAGATTTGCTGACAGGATTATTGATCGATAAATAATCGAATATATATTCATAGTAATGTGTTGGTTATGTATGAAACGAGTTAAGTATGAATACGGCGTTATGGTATGGTTCCTAAGGATGAATAAAATGTCAGACTGAATATATATATGTATAGCTCGATTTCTGTGTTTTACGGCTTTGTTTTTTAATTGTATTTTAAATTGATTGCAAAAAAAGAACGTATGTTTCCTGATATATTATTTTTTAAAAAATACGTAGTTAGTAATACACGCTGCGAGACGCACCGGGGAACCGATTGCGGCGCCAATGAGCCCGTAAGTTGGGCAGCCAAGGGGCTTATAAATCCGGACACGAACGCAAAGCCTCTCATCCTGGTTCCGGCTGTATCAGGCCAGGTTATGGGAGTTTCCGAAATCCTTACTAGATCCTCGTTCCCATCCTCGAGTCGCCCCTTGTCCACTCTTCTTGTGGCCCTTGCGGCCGCAGTTTCGTATCCTGGAAAAGGGGTTATTACGGTTTTCCTGCATTATGTGGTAAAGTTACTAGAATTTTCAAAGGTGTTCTCTATCCTTATCCTCCTGTAGATCGCAGAGCATGCAGAAAGGAGATTTTACTATATGAATTCGATGAAAATGTTTGAGGGGGGCAATCGTTTCCAGAAGCCTGGCGGAACTCAGCAACTGCTGTACATCTCGGCCACATAGGGATATCTTGCGAATTATCCACCAGCACTTTTCGGAATTTATAAGAGACTATCCAAAATTGTACATCGTTTAGCCACACAAAGCGTTACCAGGGTGCACCACGAATAGGTAGATCTAAGTAGCATCCCAGAATTTGCATAGTAATAATAATAATAAAGATTCTTTAAATTGCAGTATGAGTATTCTCTAAGCATGAAAACTTAATGTGTGTTTTTAATCCGGAAGTGGTCGCGCGGGGCATAGAGTCACCCCAGGCTCACAAAATCTATAATTCTGGGAAAACTGTTTGTTATCAATGATCTTGTCAGTATATATATCCTCCTATATGACAATCTTCATGGGAATTAAAATGTATCTGTCGCATATCTCCCTTTTTTTTGGTAGTGGCAAACGTTTTCTTACAGTCTTAAGGTACTTGGGGTGACTGAGTTCCCCGCACAACCACTTTTGTTACAAAATATTTTCTATGAATAGGCTACGTTTTTTCCTTGCCAACGACTGAGAAATTTTTATAACTCTGTTGTATAATTCGTTATTGTTTACAAATGTAAATATACAGAATATTGAAAAGAGGATTGGATGCAGTTGGAACTGATCAAGCAAAGGAAGAACTTGATGAAATAAAGAATATTAATCGTGATATCGAAAGTAAATTTCAGTAAAGCGATGAACATGAAACGTTTGAGTTGAAAGGAAAATTTTCAAATGCTACCTAAGAAATTCCATCAAGAAAGATATGAATTCACAAGTGTACCACAAGACACGCTGCACCGTGTCAAAAAGGCGCAAGCAAGAAAAATATCAATATGCTATTTGTTAATCATCAAAGGACAATAAAACAACAATAACTTGAACAAAGTATGACTATTCTGCCTGCAAATACCATTCCTATAATGTTAGTGAAAAGTGTCTGTGATTTGTGTCCTTTATTAAAGTCACACTCATTTGAAAAATTTTAGTTCAGTTTAATTGGAGTTTTTCTCAAATTATCAAAGGACAATTCAGATGTCCTTAAAGTAGGTAAGTATACTTTCTTTTAATTAAATTATTCGCTGGAATTACGATTTTTATCGTGTACAATAAAAATAATTATAAAAAAAGGGTTGGAGTGACTCCGTCTCCCCGCGCGATTACTAACGTTAGTATCGAGTGCGCGTCTTCTCCAGTGTTAATGTCAATTGTAAAGGGAAATTAATGCAAACACTAACACAAAAGCAATCAAGCATACGATACTTATTCACGGCACATTATAATACTATCAGTTGACAATATTTATTGTATTCGTAACAATATTTAAGGTATAGAAAACAAAGTATTCGTAAATATAATTATTCTTATTTACTTCCTTTTTGTATCCAAATAACGGACCATATCTTTCGAAAAAATTCAACTTCTCTTTTTTTTTATCAAGGTAATATAAATGAGTATTTTTGTCGCTGTTGACAGTTCGAACAAAAAAAAAATTCTGAACTCCATCTAAGTACCATTAAATGATTCCATCATGAAATGCTGATTTCTATGCCTTGGTAACTTTAAGTATAAAATGCTCAGCATTTCAAGTCTGCAATCGATGTAATCCATCACTGCCAACTTTTATTCTTATCTTACTTCATTTCACTTCGTTTTATTGTACTCTCCATATGCTTTTATCTTCTTAATTTGTTCCAGTTTTTCTGGGAAAGGGGACTTTTCTTCCCTTTTTTTTGAGTTTTCTAGATTTTATTTGTTGCAATTTTTTTTAACTTTTCCGTTTCATTCGGTCCGTCTTGTGATAGAAAATAAGTGAGGTCATTCTTTTTAAAAAAAAAAAAATAGAGTTCTTAACACAATTGCATGGGTACTTTTATTTTTTGCTTTGCTTTAAGTGTGATCTTCGATTTTAAGTCAGAATATTTGTCTTAAATTAAGCAAAGTCTACTATTGGAGTCTACTATTGGAGTCTACTATTCTACTACAAAGTCTACTATTGGAGTCTACTATTGGAGTCTACTATTCTACTACAAAGTCTACTATTGGAATACATTATAGAAAAAATTCTATTACCTATTTCGGGAAAAAATGTAAGCTATGTGTGATTTCGCGGTTCAATGATATATTCTATAAAAGGTATACAAGGTGTATCACGAAAAAAAAACGAGACTGGTCTAATAAATTATTTTACGAGGGGTAGAGAATCAGTTCTCCGTGACCTTTTCACCTTCAAAGTTGATACTATTCTAAATAATTATTGAATTTGTATGGTATTTTTAAAATTTAACGGTGCTAGAAGCTACGAAATGCTTGATTTTATAAAATGTAATTGCTTGAATACAAAAAATTGATGAACCCTCTGGTTCATCCGAGAGCAGGATGTTGTGAATTATGGGCCAGGTGGTCTGAGTTGGTTGACACCACTCTCAGACCCTACGTGGTCTACCTCGATAGAAACCATATGTAACGGATTCTGTCTCAGTTGAATCTTGAACTTGGCTTCAGCATAACCACATGTTCTGTTGTAATTCTTGGCTTCGGCGTGCCAGGTGCCGTTGTTTACTAGGATTTTTATCTCGTAATTATTTTATTATTGTAATGATTTAATTTGTTAAAAATTATTAAGTTTATTGTTGAAAGGTATTGTTACTAATAAATCCGGGAAGAGGCAATATTCTAGAACTCCAGAATATTATTATCATTTTTATAACACCTCACACACGCAACAGTATTTATTACAGATGCCTTCAGCGTTCACCCACTTCTGCACATGGAGCTGTCATTGCTGATAACAGTTCTGAAATGAGGTTTTTGTAAGGCCCTTCAAGAGATTTTTCGTTTTTGCCTGAGCCTCTTCAACTACGGTAAAATGGGTTCGCTTAAGCAAGACTTAATTGTAGGAAATAAAAAGAAGTGGCATTAGGCCAAATCAGGTGTATAAGGAGGATGCTCCAGGCAATGTTTTTTCTGGTCAGAAACTGCTTGACAAATCGGGCCATGTGAGCGGGTGTGCTTTGTCTTGGTGCAATAGCCATTCATCACTCCACAATTTTGGCATTTTATCCCCTAATTTTTTTATGAAGTCTTTTTAGTACCTTAATTTAGTAGTGTTGATTAACAGTCTGACCACTGATGTGTATGGGAACCCTCTCATATCCGGAATATTGGCAATGTTTTGGTCAGTAATCGTTTACCTTGGGTGCCCACCAAGTTCTTCTTCCAAACTGTCCCCCCTTCCCCGAAAACCGCTTATGCCACTCAAACACGTGTGCACGAGACAATGTTTCATCTCCATAAGCCTCGATTTTCGTGGTTGGTGTCTTGTTTCTCAAAAATTTGATGTTGATTAGACATTTTTTCCGACAGAATGCAGTTGCACGTGCACACTCAATGATGCAGTACTTTTAACTAGCCAATCAAGTCGAAACTAGCCACATGGATAGAGGTGAGGTGTTGCATTTTAACGTCATCAAAACAGTTGTTGCCAACACCACTCTTTTGTCAAGCTACACACTTATCTCGTGTTTTTTTTGTATCACACCTTGTATATTGTAGAATAATGAGAAAAAATTAACACACATGTGTTTAAGTTTTTATGTTAAGTGTATGTGTGTGTGAAAAGCAGAAAATGTAATATTTTATGCTTAAGGAAGAAATTTAATACAATCTCTTATTTTCATTATTAATCTAAAATTGTACTAGGGTATCAAATACTCTTTAAAGAGAAGTTTTATTATTGTTATTTAGAATTATATATATATATATATATATATATATATAGTGTCCGCGTAAGGAATTTTTAAGTACTCTGGAAAAAATATTTACAAAAGATTAAATATATAATTACATTACTTAAAATACCTTCTGTTGTATTATTTATAAAACAAAATTTCTGAAAAAAATATATGTTTAAAACAAATAATTCTTGAAAGATTATTAATTCTTGTATATATTAATTGTGCATTGTACTTTTTGAAGGAGAATTCAAATTGCATTGGTTTTAAAATTAATATCTTATATTTATATATCACTACATTACTTGCAAACAAAACTTAAACACATTTTTATATACATTTTGCATTGCTAAACATGATGTGTTCATCACTCAAATACTCAACAATTAATACTCTTGGCATTTAATCTGTTTATGTGAGTGGAAAGCAAATACATATTTCTCAATTTCGATATAAAAATGAAACAGTATCAATCTTAAGTTTGAATCAGACCATCGTATGACATTTAAATACAGGACTATATTGTAGAAGAATATTTATCTACCAATAGCTGTTATTCCCCTACAATATATTCTTAAACCCTATCTATACGCTTCCGCTTTCGTTTCTTCTTTCTTTTTCCTCCTGAATTCGCAGGTACGAGTCCTGGTGCCACTGAAGGTCGCTATGTAGAGGGGACCGATGCACGTTAAATCTGTCGAGTCTGTGAATGTACTCCCTTTGTTGTGGTAGTTAAAGCAGGGAGTTAGTTCCATGCTCAGATATTGTCGTTGTCACTTGACCGTGGTTCAAATGTATGAGGTCCGTCAATATTGCCATCCCTCGTGAGAATTTATAACGTATATAATTAATATAATTTTCACTCTCTCGCCCATTTCGTTCCTCTTTTAAAACAAAGCTGCAGATAATCATACTCGATCCTCTTCAGGAACTCTGCGTTTTGCTTGATCTGAACGGATTGAAAACTTGTTCCTTCAACTCATTTTTCTTTTCGGTTTACTGACAGACAGATTTCGCACAAAAAGAGATGGTGAATACGCAGGATATGTGATCTTATTAATGCTGTGGTTCAACGCAAGAACTGTTTTACAGAAAAAAATATTGCACGTTGGCGCCTAAAAATACTCATTAAAAATTTTCTTATTGGCTATCTGTCAATATTCGTCATTTCTGTCATGATCTGAATACTCAAGTGTTGGTCTTCGGTTCATTTTCTGAACGTTTTCTCAGTTCTTGATGTCACAGGTCGACGGAACTGTTCACCTCTTGTAACTCTTGCTGACCTTCAATATTCATCTGTGCCATTCAAAAACTCGAATGCGTGACTTGCAACTCCTGCCAAATACCTCCTTCAACAACTTAAACCATTCAATTTAATATATTTAAAACTTCAAGATAAATTTTTGATAGTTAGATTGCCTCTTGTCATGATCTTAGCACTTAGGAGTAATAATACTACGCTCTATTAAGGTATCCGACTACACTAAAATTGGGAATTTTGTCAAAAATTGACAATTTTTTTTATGATTTTATTTTATACGCCATCTTATTAGCTTTATAAAAAATACCACGTTTATCATTTTCCGTTCACTAGAACAAAAACTACAAGTGGTTTAGTAAAAGCAGATGCCATTACTTTAAGCGAGATGTCATACTATAAAACGCGTTTTACTCGAAATATGTTTTTTTAAATACTTAAAAGGAGCCAGCGATTGCTCAAAAAGTTTTCAAAATAATTAACTGAAATTTTTTGTGAATATTCTGTATAATAGTAGAAGTGTTTTAACCTTCAGATTTATCAATCACTGTTTTATTACAAAATTTACAGTCCCTTATGTGAATATAATCACTGTTTTTTTAGGCAATTTCATATAATAACTGAGATAAAGTGCTATAGTTTTTGTAAAAAAGAAAATATCTCTTATCCTGAAGGTCGTTTCAAAAATGAATAACATAGCAACGCATTAGAATTAAAAAATTAAAAATTTGTTCATAAACCTTTGGTACGGATGGGCCACGTTTATTCTATTTTTTATCAATTTTTACCTATTTTTTCCGATTTTAGTAATAAGAATTTCTTTTTCTCTTCTTAATTTAATTTCTTAAAATGAACTAAACAAATCTAAAAATAACAAAAAAATCTCTGTATCATCATTGTTTTTAAAAATTTATCGCAACCAGTTAAAAAATTAAACTAGGCACACACGTGGAAAAAGGTATCATTTGCACCAGAAATAACAAGGTCACTTATATCCCATCCCTAATCCTTGCCAATAAGCTTAGGCATGTACAGACCACTTTTTTTTTTGTTGCATCTTAAATGCAATTAGAAGTTTGATGTGTTAAATATAATGCAGTTTAGACAAACATAAGTATTTGCATTTTAAAATTAAAAATAAAACTTGTGAATGCGAATTTATAACCAGAAAATATTTATATTGGAAATTGGAAGAATTTGGAGGAATAAGATTACAACATATGTTCATATCTTACCTATTCATGGAATTCTTTAAAATTTTTGAGGGTCGTGGTGTCCTAGAGGTTAGGGTCTCCGACTCGTAGCCGACGTGTCATGAGAGCGAGGCTTATTGCCAATGAAGACCAGCCTTGCAGAAGGGGCCGAGGTTCAATGTCCTCTCGTTGGTGTGAGGAGGGGGCCTGTTCAGGTGTCGTTCTCGTCACCTGACCGAGGTTCTAATTTTCGAGGTCCGTCTCCTATATTTCTCATGTTGCTAAAAATGCGACATTGATAAAACATTTACTCTATTTTTTTTTAATTAACGCCGTAACTGGTTTGCCCATACGCCATAAGGGCTACTAAAAGCTGTCCACAACCGGTTTGACCGCACTCTGTTCTGTTACTGATATTTTCTTCTTTCTATCTGATTTGCAAATATTTTTAATTCCTATAGTAAGATTATTAGTGCTAGAGTTTTTAAGAGATGCAGTTTATTCATGGTACTGAAATGCTTCTCATCCGAGATTTTCTTTGTGGTGAAGGCAGGAATTAAGATTATTGGAAGTATTCGATAAAGAATAGGGATTGGCGAGGCAATGTGATATTTTTTGCTAGAGAAGAAATTAAAATGGAAAGAAATAATCCAAAAAGCCGATTTATATCTGTCCCCTTTGTAATGTAAGACTTGGTGTTACACCAAGCTTCATAGTGTGCATATGGCTGTACATATGGGTGTACATATATATATATATGCTCACGCACACTCAAAGTCCTTAACCATTTGAAAAAATGTACGAACATGAACTTTTTTTTATCAAGAATGAGAGAAATTCTTTTAAGATACATAAAACATTCTTTATAGTTCGCAGAGTGTACGTATAAAAAGCAAACATTGGAGGTTTTTGTGCTCACAGTTATTAAATAAGAAATAGTGTGAAAACTTTAAAATTGAAAATTAATATAAAATTCTTCTATTTTTTTTTCTTTTAGTATTATGCATAGTTATATGCAATTAAAAAACTTTGCATTTTTATGGAACATTTTGAGCAAGAATTGACCGGTTAAGGTATCATACCGTATTATATGAGGTGCCTAAAATGTATCTAAGATATCATGAGATATTTTTTTTAATTATAAAAGGATCACTAAATGTCGCAACAGTTATATAAATCTATAATAACAGAATGATTTCAATATAAAATAGGCTTAAAAATCTAATATAAAAGCTTCAAGAATTTCACTCATTTTAATCTCATTCACTTAACGCAAGCGCACCTAATATGTAAACATATCTTTCCGATCCTTCAAACATTTAATATGTATAGAATTTCACTAGCTGGAAATGATAATTTTAAACTTATATTCTATCAAAATAAATAAGAAAACAGAAATGAATAATCACAATACATGTAAGTATTCGTCGAATAGGTTCGAATAGCATTTTATTAAAATAATGGAAGAAAGTTTGAAAGGAATTGGACAATATAAATAGAATCTTTTCCAAGAAATTCTGAGCAAATGTAATTGAAATCTTTTATAAGTCTTCCTTGATTCCTGGGAGCGAAATTGCTTGCATTTGGACGAGAACATACAATGAACGACATATTGTTATCACTTATAAATGAAGGATTGTTCGTACTTGTTCCTGATCGAAAGTTTTCTTACGGCTTCAATTCCCTAGAGTTGTATTTACCTGTTTCGGTATTTTTTGTGTAGTTTCAGGTCATTGAACTTGTTTGTTCTACTTGACAATAGTTTACGTAGAAAATATTATTTCAAATGTGTCATGAATATATTTTATTACAGTTCTTTTAATGGGTTAAAAGGTTATATAAATTATTATCTCGTTTTAATTTTGAAAGTTACTTTCTATATTTTTCGTATCGGAATTTTTATTCGGTGAGAAAGGATTCTAACAATATAGACGAGGAATATATGTTGTTTTAAACATTTTTTTAAGTACCATAAAATATCAAGCATACAATACGCACCTATACCTTCAACCAAATTCTTTTCAATTTTTAGGTACATTCGCCGTATAACGCGCCCTCTCTTTTTTACGCAGAAATCTGACATGTACATATGCAATACCCTTAAGTTTTGAAATCATTTGTTCAAGATATTATCCTAGACTTTTGAAAAAATAGTATATTTATAGAACTATTACTGTTTCAGTTCATAAGATATGTCATTTCTTTTTAATAAGCTATATTTAGGTTTAAACAGAAGTCTTAACTTTTTTATGCCCGTCTGATTTCTTAAAAATTTTTAAAGCTATCTTTTTTTTTTTACCCAGTGTACAACGTGAACCCTTAAATTTTAATGTTATGTTTTGTGTTAAAAGTGCCAGATTTTAGGGTCATAATAAATTATGTGAATTTTTATAAATACGTAGACGCACGAAGCAGTAAAAAAAGTTTACTATATTACAATTATTTATCGAAAAATTTTCAACTAAATTAATAAAGCCTTTCTGAATTTTGCATCTAGTATCCTATTTAACTGTTTTGAAAAAGTTGCATTGTTGAAATTATACATGTAATAAAAGATCATTAAGAGAAGAAAAAATTATATTGACTTCAATATTTGTTTCAATGGGTTATAATTTATGTCATAATCTATAAAATTTATAAAATAGGAATTGTAGATAAAACATTTTGCATAATATTAACCATAGTTTCTCAGTAAATATCAGGTATATTCATGTTCCCTTGACAGTTGGTAAACTTAAAATTTTTCACTTTTTAAAGTCTTAATTTGACCTATGAATAATACTAAACCTTTAGAATACATATATTTTTCATCAAATATCACTTCACTTGTTTTTAAAATTTCATATTTATTTTATAGGAAAGCAAAATATACAGAAAAAAACCTTTATTTTTGAATAATTGTATGTTTTTAAAGATACGCTTATGATAACTCAGAATTGTTGATAATAATTATTTGCTAAGTTTATCTTGTTGTCAATAGAATAATTTAACATGAAAAATATTTAAAATACCCACTATCTTGAGCTCTATGGAGACAAAAGAATTGTTCATAAAATTTTTCAGTCATTACAGGTATAAAGTTCTTATTTTGTTGATATTTTCCGGAGATAATATAGAAAGACAGGAAATTACTTAATCACATATTTCGGTCTGAAAAAAATGGAGCTATACACGGGTGTCCTTCCTTTAAGAACACCTTTTAAATTGTTCTGTGCAACAAGTCATAAATGCTTTTAATGGAACCTCTTCTTGACATTCTCACCTTACATATCGCTCATTTTCGTCGAAATAAAGAGAAATGACCTCATCATCCTTGCAAATCCATTGGGAGAATCCCTTTCATATTGTTATTCCCTCTCGAAGGTTTTTATTACTCAATGAATGAGAAACCGATCGTTGGGTTTGCTTAGGGTTACATTGAGTTACTTTTTCTTTTTTCGAATTGTTTTTTTACCCACTTGGGTACACCTGCCACAATTTGGTAACAATTAGGTTACTTCATTTCATTTCTGATTAGTGAGGTATGGAACAATGATGTTCTGAAGTAATATTTATAGATTATTGCATAAGAAACTTCGTAATATCCTTACACTTTTTTGTAAATATATTTCTTCTGTCCCTTATCGTGTACATTTTTCTTCACCTAAGAATCTGACTATGGATAAACCGATAAATGCTATAAGTCTTCAAAAAATCTATCATGAGTATATCTGTACATAATGGTTATGTAAGCCAGTTATTCTCCAACAGCGTAAAATAGAAGTTTGGAGATATATCTACATACTAATAAGTCAGACTGGGTCTAAAGACTCAAGTTTTTAAATATGTTGCTCTTGCTCATGCATTTCTATGAGCTTCTCAATTATCAGCTCCTGTTTGTGGGAATCCATTAGTTCTTGAGAGTCATCACTATCCACTTTTAAATTCATTTGCTTGGTACGATCTTCAACTTTTTCAATCACATTAGCTATTTCATCAGGCTCTGACACTGATTCTGCCTGGGTTTTAGTGATGAAAAAAAAAACTGGCAGTTATAGAGACTGCCGATAGAAGTGAAAACTTAGAACTTTTAGTATTAAAATTTGAAATTTCATAATGTTTGAATCAATCAATCAATTTGGTTTTCACATCTATTGATACTCCGAGCAACAACTAAATGCATGTTTATGTAGTTTTTTATCATTCAAAATATATCAGGGGCTGTACAAGATCATGACAAAATATAAATACAATTTAATTGAAATAACAATTAATATACAATCATATTATTTATGGATAGTATTTGTATTTACTTAAATTTCAATTTACTTGATTTTTAACATTATTTTAATTGTTTGCATCATTGTCATCATTAATTTCAACAATATTTAGACTTTTTGTACTTTCAATTATTTCATTTTGTTCTAAAAAAGAAACAATAGGCTAATGGTAACTAAAGTAAGAAAGGAAAATGTTTGATTCAAATTTATCTAAATATCACGTAAAAACCGCATCGATCGTCGTTTTATGTTTTGTAGTACTGAGTCTTCGATCATTGGACATATTTAAATTAAGTGTTTCATTTAGAAATTCTATTAGTGGTAGATTTTTATCATCTGCAAAGTTAATATTGAAGTCTCCACT